>JAUMJL010000283.1:3000000-3266136 GCA_033558185.1 Dromococcyx pavoninus | reverse complement strand
AAAAAACTGGGGTGTTCTAAGACTATCCATCTGTGGATAACTATAAAAATATTTATGGATTTGTAAAAAATTATCATTAACTCTTGAGAATGTGCAAGTTCCGTGTTCAGAAATGTTTATTTATGAACAGTTCTGAAAATCTAAAGCAGTATTTTAGTATTGACAATTATTGTTTTGCTATCTGGCTGCATTAGAACATTCAATTTTCTGAAAAGTGGGGCAAGCTTCTATTGTTTCTGTTTCATAGCAATATCACCATTTCAATATTTCTCTAATGAAATAAAAAAATGTGCCCTTATATCTCAGCTATCCTGTGTCTGATAATTATAAGGAAATGGAATCCTTTGTTTTCTTTCCTATACCTTCTATAGGTGATATTTCCAGAGATAACCTTGGTGTCATTTTGGTTCTTCATAATTTGGAGTGTTGCTTGTACTTAACAAACTAAACACACATGAAATGGAGATTTTTGATAGCTTAAATAATTCACTGGGAAAGCAATGAAGGCTGATGGCTACGGCAATATTAGACTGGATTGGGAGATTTTTTCCCTGGTTTATGAATGTCCCTTCCTTTGAATATTAATAATGATACCTAGACCACTGCGGAGATAGTGTGACCCACTAAGGCATTTCATTTTAAGACAAAATATAATGTCAGTCATGATGGAACATAGAAATTCCAGATTTACAACTGTCTTCATGGCTAGTAAGTCGTATGATGACAGGAATAACTAAAAGTATATCGCAGTAAAAGTGATTAAGATTGATTATAACTCATGTCTGTTAATGTGCTGTGGAGGGAGTGAAAACAGCTATAAAGATGAGAGAAATAAGGAAGAAACCTAAACTGGAAGAGGAATTATGCTAGATTTGCATTTTAGTAATTGTTGTGAAGCACCTCTTGCAATTTGTGATCTTCCTTAAAAAAATGGTTCAATTGGTAGAAAGTTATATATGGAAAGAGCTTTTTTCTGGTTTGTTCACTCTTATAAAGTTAAAATTGTGTAGTTACTTGAAATAACTGAAGCTTGGGTTGTGGTTTAATATCATGTTAAACTTGCTGAAGATATTTGCACGTAGTCTACTGAGGATTCTTTCATCAGTTTCATGATGTTCTAACCTTGTAAAAGAGATTTCTTTATGGCTTGTTGACTAATTCACAGTTGAGAGAGACTCCTTAAAATACAGTTTCCAGGATCATTAGATCATTTATGGACCGTACTTTTGTTCATTGGAATCAATGGGAAAAATCATGCTGTTCTATGCAACATTATCAATCCGTTGGAAGAGGTTTTATAATGTAAAATTACTGTGGTTTAAAACAACAGAGACAATCTGCACTATGTATTCAGCACATGAATTGTTCTCCCTGTCCTGGAAAATTATAATTATTAATGAAAACATAGAGTGAATGAGAATTATTTTTTTTTGCGAAAATTGGGAGAATAACTCAGTATCTTAAAAGTGTAATTACATTGATTGATTTGCCATCAGTTCCTGAACTCCATGTAGATTTTTTTACACCTTTGTTTTGCATGCATTACGTTTGACTGGCAAACAAAGAACAGTTCTGCCATTTTTGTCCTTTCAAAGATTTTTACCTTTGGAGAGAAACAAAGCACTCCGTAAAATACCATTATGTGTTTTGCTGTGTGTGTGTGGGGGTTTAAGTTTTTCCACATGTCAATGATTGACTGTTTCATGAAAGGCTCTCTTTGTATTAGGAAGCTCATCATTTATATTTTTCTTAATCATTCATAGGCTTTTAGAATGCACCTTGTTGTGCTGTTGCACGTGGACTTAAACATTTGCGGTTCTCTGAAGACAGCCACATTTATTTTGCCACAGTATTGTTAGCCAAAAGTATTATTAGGTAAATGCTCAATATACATATTTTTTTTTACTCTTTGTAGCTATGGAAGGATATGTTGTCACAATTTCTTGTGAAAATTGCCATTTCTTTTGGTGAATGATATGTCTTCCTTTGATGTTTTTGACGCATCTTGTTTGATGTGTGCTAGAAGAGTGAAGTCCTCTAGTTAGAAGAGTGAACTAAAGAGTGAAGTCCTGTTCCTGTTGCAGCCAATATTATGCTGCTATTCAGAGAATTTAAAACTAGAGATAAGTTTCATGAAATCTACATTTAATTATTTTGTGTTTTGCCCTTTCAGTTGTATAGTTGGTGATAGGAGCAAATATGGTCATGTTTGTTGGCAGAGATTAGATTATCTAAGGTTTCTAAATAGAAGGAATGCCAGAGAAGAGCCATTAAAATCATAACTCTGAAGAGAGTACAGGGTGATTTTTCTTTTCAAGTCAACTCTAAATTTTTAAGTAAACTCCAAATCTTTTCTCACTTTTTGAAGAAGCATATGTAGCAATATCTGTGCCTACAGAGATATCCAGGCCAAGTGGATCCAGACTGCTTAGCAGGCTTTACGCTTCATCCTCTGTGGTCAGTTCACACAAAATAACAAGATGCATGGGCATTTTGGCACACTTGGTAGTTGAGGTAATGGCAATGTTTTTATAACCTCAAATTTCTTTTGTGGAGGTTCATTTAGCACTTCCCTCATAAGCATCTTTCTGAATAGCCTTACGTTTAGTAAGAGCAAAATGTACAGGTCTTTATTGAGCTACTGTTGCTCGTTTCTAAAGGTACAAATTTGCCTAAGCAACAACTGGTAGATACTGATTTGTGTATAAAGGATATTGAGAAAGTACTACTCTTCCTGAAATTTGTCAACAGACTTCGTAAAAATAAAAATATTTGCACAGATGGTGTGGACAGGGGAGCAGAAAGGGATAGGAGTGTACTGATCTTTAATTGCTACATGGAAATTGCTAATTGGTAGCTGGAGACTAATCCATCAGCCCAAAAGAGATGAAGCAGCTCCACGTCCCCAGGTTCAACCAGTAGCAAGGCTGCGCATGTATTGCACACACAAAACACATATATACACTATGTACATACATTTAGTGCTCTTCCCTTATATCTCATCATGTGTTCTGCACCCCTGGGCAGTGACCTCCTCAGTCCAAAAGGCAATTCAGAGAGCTACATCCCTCTTGGTTTGTCTTGGGTTTCACAACTGGATGCTGGGGCTGGTGGCTCTCCTGGAACAGCCCTGGGGCATGGTGGACACCCTGGACTGAGTGTCCCTTTCATTTGTATCCCTGACTGTGCTTCTTCCTCTGTGTGTATCTGGGCATGTGGAGGTGGACCCTTGATGAGCTGATGGCTCTGGTGATGGGCTTGTAAGGAGCCGAGTATTATCCAGGCTCCCCTGCCTACCACTGTCTCTCTATGCATGTACAGATGAGCTTTTTACCACATAATGTAACACTAAGATATTCAGGAGGTATTTTTTTGCCACTGATTACCTATACTAGTCTAAAACATACTTAGCCTAAGACCATCAATGCCAAAAAAGTTACTCAGCCCACTGCTAAATTATTTTCTGCCATATTGTGTCATGCAAGAAAAAATATTATGGTATTCTGTTGTCAGTATCGTATTTATATGAGTCTGTCTATCATGAAGCTAAAAGTTGGAGATTGCTTTGGGCAAGTCCCACATTGCAATCACTGATGGCTAACAGAATAAACAGAACTGACCTTCAGCTCCTCTACTGGAAAGCTTGCTTTTCCATATGGGTATTATCCACAGGCTTTTGATATCGATGGAAATAATTCCATTGTCCTATGGGGAGCTGGAGCACACGTATTACGTGTATAAAGACCCTTGAAACTTGATTTTACAAACTGAGCCATTGCTGGTTCTTGACGGATGGTTTAAATATGTGTTATAAGAGTGCCTTTTTTTTTTTTTTGGCCTGTGATAGGTTTGAGTGTGCTAACTTTCAAGCCTTAGTTCTATAGAGATTTTGGTGCCCTTCTCAGTCAAGGCAATGTGGCTGTTAGGCCTGTTGAGTGAGGGCTGCCTAGTTTCTTTTGGCAGCTTGCATTTGTTATCTCACATTGAGCTATTTCATTCACATTTAATGTTCATGTTTCTTTTCTATTTCTTGGTCTTGCCTACTTTCTTTAGCTTGAAAGGCTCTCTGGAGCTGAGGCTGTTATGAGTTTGTGTAGCAAGATCTCTCCCCAAAAGCCACTAGTATCTATTTAGACTGTAAAGGACTAGTTTAATGCAAACAATAAAAAGAACATAAACTAGACAAATACCTTGTTACAAATGCCTTTATCTTTGAGTCTGGTTTATGTACACTATTTACTGCATTTTTGTGGTCTTGGTGAGTATGCTGCTTGTATTATTATACATGCCTTTTTTTCTATGCAGGGAAAGGGAGACAGAAAAGAGAGGTTCTATGAATCCACCTGTCTCTCTGTAATGTGATCAGCAGGCTGCACCTTTTATACAAACTCACAATAGTAGCATCATTTCAGTTTTTCTTCCCTTTAAGCCAGGCAGTACTAGTAACAATTGTCCTGTATGAAAGCACTATAAATGTCAGGCATGCTTAATGGTTTAAACATGACTTGAAACTCTCCATATAAACATTTCTATTTGACTGAAACAGCAAACAAGAGGGATGATAATCCAAATGTTTGTACATGTTCTGTGCATGTATAGACACAATCTGTCATTTAGTCAGCCCAATGCACTCTCTTCTACTTCTAATTTAAGGCATATGAATTGAGAGAGATGCTAACAGGAAAACAAAACATGCTTGCAAGCACTATGACACTGAACAGATCACATGCTTCTCCTTGGGTGCCCAGCGTACTTGCCATTGCCATTGCTGCAGTGGCTGTATGTATCACTGCACCAGGATACATATCACTGCTTAGTCCTTACAGCTGAGCCAGTGTCTCTGGCAGAATATGGCAGGGACTCATCTTTGCTTCCTGTGTTTAAGATGGATAAGTGTCTGAATGACCCTTCGAAGCAGATTGATAATGTATAGAAAAAGCAAGTCAGTAGCATTACTCAGACTCAAAGGGCATGAAATCAACAGGAGAAACATAACAATCTTGAGATGAGAAACTGTTGCACAAGCAGATAAATACTTGCAGCTAATCCTCTAATGGACAACATGACAGGAAGACTACATGATGGCTTTCTCTGTGTACAACCTCTGTGCTTACTAAGTTCTGTGTCTTACGACTCACAATTGTGTCACATGTAATGCTACAGTCCCTTTGTTAGCCTACCATGTAGGGAGTTACTGGAGATTTATCTGTGTTTGCAGCCTGACATTTAAATATTTTAGATGTTTTTTCAAGCCTTTTCCTGGTTTCTAAATATTCAAACCTGTTGATTTCAGTATGAATGTGCAACAATGCAGTTGTATTTTCCGGTTCTGACATTTTAGGAAACAGTGTCTGGTTTGTAGTGGTCTTTTTTTTTTTTCCCCTTACTGCTTTCTCCTAAAAGAGATTATTAATGCTTCGTTAATCAACTGTTCAAAGTGTGATTACTCCTGAATAGCTCTCAAAATCTGGCTTTTTACTACTTACTTTCATTAGCGCTTAATTAACAGAGGAGATGAAAACTAAAATCTTCAGCCCACTCAAGGATAAGATACTGCTTTTCAGAAGAGGGTTTCAGAATGTGGTCTGTGTTTTGCAAGTAAGTTGCAAAAATGCTGTAAATTAATACCAACATTGTTTTCTGTATAGACTAGAAATACCACTGCTTCATGCCGAAGGGAAAATGGTGACATTGGGCCGTGACTTTAATTTGTAATCTTTAAATTTGCTGGATACAGAGGCAATAGTAAATTCCTGAGAAAACCATTAGTAGATTTGAAAGCAATCATTGCCCAGTTAAAATCTCCCCTTTGTGTCCACGTTTCTCAGCTAATACATTGTTGCTCTGACTCTGCTTAGTGTGTCATGGTCTACATAATGTGGTGCTATAAAAAGGATGAAAATACTTGTGGTGCAAAATAAGCTTGGGAGCGTTTCAGTTTCCTGAGCATCTTGCTTCATTGCTGCTGTTTGTGGGCAAGTAGTTCAAGATAGTCAGGCCTTGTGTGACAAATATACTAGCCTTAAATAACTGGCATTACAGTTACTCTTATTTGTTTTTTCTTTAATCAACATCTTTGAGTTTGACACCTCATCTGATTTCCTATAATAGAATTAAAGGAGTTAATGGAAAAAACAAGAACTTAAGATAAATGCCCTATGAGGGAAACAGCTGTCATGCTGTTAATGATTTAAGAGGATCAGGATTTGATTTCCTACTTCAGAATGGTTGATTATTTTAGTACCTGATCCAATTTTAATCAGTAACACTGAAATTTTAAGTTTTTGTTCCTATCTAACTTACTGGCAATCATTGGCTTAGTTGCATGTGGAAGAATATATGGTCTTAGTGTTCCATGGAAACAACAAATGTTGTGGATTGAGGTAAAATAGGACTCAGAACAATAATGAAAGACCTAACTGTAATGGATCTAGCATATAGACTCAGAACTATATTGATACACATTTGAAATTTGAAAAGGAGGATCTTTATAAATGATGTGTAAATAAGGTGGACATGTAACTGTTTCTAGCACGTCACTATTTTAGATTTGAGGAAGATTTAGGAGCACAGGTCAGTAAACCACTGTAAATTCCAAATCCTTGAATTAACTCAAGAACGAAATAGTATTTGAGATCAGCTTCTGGTATATAGCTTGCTTAATACATTATATGCTTAGTACCTTTTGAAAGAAGGGATTTACCTGCAATGTATGGTTTAAAACTACAAGAACACAACAAAGATATTTGACTGAAGTCCCTGTAGATCACTAAACACCATGAAATTGAAGTAAAATTTATATCAAACCCACTACAAGGTAGTTAGTCACACAGTTTATTTTTGCCATAAATGGACTTTTGGTTGCTCTGATTGATTAAATTATTGATACACCACAGTCTTTTTAACATGGATAATGCCTAAGTATTCGGGAACAGAATATTTATTTCTCCTTTTTCATAGTTGCTTGACATTATGTAACTGTTTAATGAAGAAAATTATAAGTACTATATCTAAATATGTTACCAGATATTCTAATATGCATGCATGTTCAGAACCGAACTTTGTGTTCATGCTCCAGACAAACAGGTTAAAATAAGAACTCATGTTTCAAATACTTGAACACTTTTTCTGTGGGTGTAAATTAGGCGGTGTTCTTAAATGTAACTTGTTAGTGTATTTTATGAATTAATTTTGTATTTTTCTACTCCTTTGTAGATGTGTACACAAATATGTTGTTTTCCCCATCCCATAGTGTTCTAAGGATTACCTTACCAAGTGCTCTACTGTGATGCTAATAGTTAAAGGATTTTTGGTCCTGTTCTAGTTCCCATTATTAAGTACTCTGTTGCGTTAGTTACTCATTTAGGAGAGAATGTCTATGAAAAACTCTAAGGTATCAGACTATACTATAACTTCCAATAATGCACAGCTACTCTCCTCTTCCTGTTTCTCTGTTAGGCAGGCATTTTTGTTGTAAGTAACAAGAAATACCTGAGAAAGGATAGTCTTTGAGAGATGTGAAGACATGTTGGAGAAATGGAATGACAGGAACCTCATGAAATTTCAAAAAGTGGAAGTGCGCAAAGTCCTACGCTTGGGAAGGAACAACTGCAGGCACCAGTATGTGCTAGGGGCTGACTCTCTGGAAAGCATCTTTGCCAAAAAGGACCTGGCACCTATGGGGGACACCATTTGGAACATCATCTGGCAGTGTGTCCTTGCTGCAAAGAAGGCTGATGATATCCTGGGCTGCTTTAGGCAAAGCATTGACAGCATGTTGAGGGAGGTGATTCTTCCCTTCTGCTCAGCCATGGTGAGGCCATATCTGGAGCGCTGCATTCCGTTATGGACTTCCAGTACAAGAAAGACATGGATATACTTGAGTCTAGAGAAGGACCATGAAGATGATTAAGGGTTGGAAGCATCTCATACATAAGGAAAGGCTGAGGGAGCTGGGACTCCTCAGCCTGGAGAAGAGTTTTCTCAGGGGAATCCTGTCAGTGGGTATAAATACCTGAAGGGAGAGAGCAAAAGGATGGAGCCAGGCGCTTTTCAATGGTGCCCAGTGACAGGGCCAGAGGCAATGGGCACAAAATGAAACACAGGAGGCTCTCACGGAACATCAGGAAACCCTTTTTTACTGTGAGAGTCACTGATCACTATCACAGGAGTCTTCAGGTTATTGTGGAGTCTCCATCTTTGGAGATATTCCAAAGCCATCAGGATGTGTTCTTGGGCACCTGACTCTAGGTAGACCTGCTTGAGTAGGAGTTTGGAGCAGATGACCTCCAAAGGTCACTCACAATCTCAACCATTCTCTAATTTTGAAAATTCATGTAGAATCCATTAGCTGATCATTCTTGCAAGACTTGTTGGCTTTTTACAAATTCCCAGATCAGTAACCCATTGAACGGTGCTATGAATCAGGTGCTCTTTTTATCTCCTTGTGTAATACTTCTTTTCTGAAATTTTTATCTGTTAAAGCTGCATAGTGATTGGAAATGATCGACATGCATAAAGCAACAGTTTGTCATGGCTGAAGAATTAACAAGTGTTTTTAAAGTCACTGAAGATCAGATGATGCTGCATACTTAGTATAGTCCTTTCTCACTTTAGATGACTTGAACATATTTTTCTATACTTGATACTGATAAGTTTTATGGGAAATCTAGTCAGGCTTTGCCAGTTTTCAAAAACAATCCTTTGGAAAAATATTTATGTGATATGAAACCACTAGGAGTTACTAGAAAGGCTAATTAAAGCAGAATTATTTGCGATTTAAAGCTATGTTACATTTTTGTACTTCTTTTATGTCCAAGTAGTTAAATATATGTGTATAGGAACATTAAAACAACAACCTATGTATTTGTGTTTTTATTCTATGTATTTAATTTGTGCAGTATATCATGAACAGAATTAATTCGATGTGTGTATTTTTTGTAAATAGAGGACGAGACAAAGTATGTTCATCAAATGGAACCACAGGTAATTAAACAGTTACTGCTTGACTTGTTTATTGTTATTGCTGAAAATAGTTCTGTATCAGCTGGTAAAGAATGGAATATGTTTCATTCTGTATGCTTGTTTTAACGAAACACTTTAAAATACAAACTTAATTTTTACATAGCTCAGTAGTTTCAACATTCTTAATAGAGAAGGGGAATACTTTGCAGAAGATGACAAGAGGGTAATATAATATATGGCATTTAGAGTATGAGCAATAGGAAGACCAATCTATCCACTGTGGAGAATAGCAAAAACAGTGATGGATGGTCTAGCAAGATGCATTTGGATTTCTGGGGTAAATATACCTATAACTGCAGTAGACTAAAAGTGTGGTATTTGATGAAGAATAGTGAGCTTATTCTAAACTATATTTCCCATCATCAATAACAGAGTTGTAAAATTAATATAAGTAAAAAGCTACCTGAAATATATTTTTATCTGTGTAGGTTGTTTAAAAAACCAAAAAACTTCCAAAATCCACAAACTCAAAAAGAAAACAACCCAAGCCACAAAAAGACTGGGGAGTGCTACAAGCAATTCCTCAGATGAGGGTTGGTTTGTGTATGCTTGCGAATCCAAAATGCTCCTGAACTCTTCACTTCCTAGAGGAATGCAGTTTTTGATGGAAAACCTAATAAGTTTTATATTAAGATTGCAAAGATGCTGAAGTGAAAAGAAGTCATGGTGACTTACCTGTCAATTACAGGATTTCTCTCTCTTTTTCAGAACACATGCTGGTACCCTTTTTTTATCCCTTTTCTTGGAAGCATTACAAGTAAAGTAAGCACTGCATGCAGTAGTCATATTTTTATTGAAGTAACGTCTGTATGAATAATGTATGCAAACTGGAAAACAGTATTGATATTGATATAATCACTCTAATGCTGTGTATATTTTTGACATTTTAAAAATGATGCAGCAGATGTTTCTCAACTATTCATATTTGAATGGGAGACATACTGCAGAATATATGGAAAATATTTTATTAATTGTAGAGCCTCAGATAGGTCATCTTGATCTAGTTTGTCTAGTTTGAGTCTTTTCTGTAATAGAGTTACATGTCATGAATTAAGGTGAAAAATCCTGTCATGAAATTGGTTAAATCCAGCTTAAGTTCAAGCAGGAGAAACTTCAAAGATTAGAGCTGGTGTTTTGCCCTACTTATCCCAGGGTTTGATGTCTATTTGCTGACTTTGTCACAGCAGTAGTGTGAGTCATTTACAGTAGACAGCTGTGCAGATCAGGATCACCCTAAGGCTGTGCTAGGTTGTTACAGAAAAATGTACACAAGAAACACTGACTTATAAATTATTAGTGTCTGTTAAGCTAGTATTTCCATGAAGACTTATATCTCTGGAAAAAAAATACATTCTCTCCTTTTGGAAATGTGGTAGGTTGATGCTGGCCAGTGACTAAGCCCCCACTCAGTCACTCCTCACTCCCCCACAGCAGAATGGGCAAAAGAAAGAAAAACTTGTGACTTGAGATAAAGATGAAGGACAATACCCAACAAACCAAATGATGCAAAGGTAGTCACTCACCACCTCGCTCTGGCAGGCCAGTGCCTAACCAGTCTTTGCAATGACTACCTTGGAAAAACTGGGTCCTGCCAGATTTATTGCAGAGCATGATGCTATATAGTATGGCACATCTCTCTGATTCATTTGAATCAGCTGTCCTGGCTGTTTCTCTTCACAGCCTCTTGCCCAATCCTAGCCTGCTCCCTGGAGGTAGCTGAGTGTGAAACTGAGATGGCCTGGGTGCTGTGCAAGCGCTGTTAAGCAGCAGCTAAACCACTGGTGTGTTGTCAACATTTTTTTTGATCACAAATGTAACACACAGCTCCATATGGCTGCTAATGAAGAAAATCAACTCCATCGCAGCCAGACCAAATACAGAAAACAACATTGATTATGGAAATTAAAAAAAAATCACTTGAGAAACTTGTGAAATATCATTACTTTGTCCAGCAGAAACAAGCTTGAGAACCACTAACTGCTACCAAAGCCGTCTTTTCTAAAACAAGTGGGACACATGAAAACATTCTGGATTCCCCCAGGAAAGACAGAAGTAGCAACTTCATGTTTGGGAGATTTTCACATAAACTCCATTTTGAGGTGTGTACCCGTGGATGGATTTCATGTATTTGACAGTTGCTGTGGATCATATATGTATAGATATTCTGGAAGGTCCCCAAGATTTTGCTGTTAGGTAATTGAACTCGTCATAGAAGCTATTTGTGTTGTACCTGAGATCAGGCAGCTGCCTGAAAGAAGGCTTCAGGAGACCGAGTGCTGATCTCTTCTCAATCAGGTGACAAGTGATAGGACAAGGGGAAATGGCCATAAGTGGTGCCAGGGGAGGTTCAGACTGGATATTGGGAAGAATTTCTTTACCAAAAGGATGGTCAGGCATTGGAACAGCTGCCCAGGGATGTGGTTGAGTCACCATCCCTGGAGGTGTTTAAAAAATGGGTAGATGAGTTTTTGAGGGACATGGTACAGCGGATGATGGGTGCGGTTGGACTTGATGATCTCCAAGGTCTTTTCCAACCAGGAGATTCTATGATTCTATGAAGGATGAAAAGTTGGAAATCAAATGTTTGTTTGAAGGACTTCGCCAGGCTGGTTGTTCCTGGAGATGTAGATGGAGTGGAGAGAAGAGAACTGATGCTTTTCTAGGCAGGCTACAAGTTCTGTCTTATTACTGTGGTGGGAGAGCACTCCTCTACCTGGCTTGAACTTCTGCCAAGCAAAACTGCTTTTCTCTAAAAATCGTGGGTTTGACATCACCTCTGCTCCCGTCACAGGAATAAAACAGGTGAAAATGTAGCTACAGTTACAGAAATGTTTGCTTCCTTTTTTTGCTTAGTGCACTACTTACTCTTGTCCTGTAACTGTGCTTTATAAAATAAGCAATATGGAATAATTATGGGAAATATCCAGTCTCTACAGGTAATGATAACAGCAGTAACCTCTGACAAGTAACCAAAGACAAGTATATATAAAGATGAGTAAAACTAAAGTGGGAATAACTGTCTCTGTGGAACAACTTACCACTTTATACAAAACCACAGTAATAAGTCTCATAGTGGCAGGTTCAGCATTGTTTTGGGGGAATATAAAGAACAGCTGGCATCACAGTATCAAACAAGCTATGTCAGCATCTGTTGCCCAGAGCAAATTTGCCACTGATTTTTTTTTTTTTTAAGATGAAAGAGGAGACAGATGTCCTGGGAAAGACCTTAATAGTGCATGTATTCTGAACACCTTGGCTTGGGTGTTATTTTGAATTTAAATAGATGTAACTACTCCCTCCTATTGAAATGAGAGCACAGATAATGGGTCATAATTGCTTTTCACAAAATTTTCTGTGAAATATGTGTGCTGGTAATTGTCTGAAGTAAGTACCTGGATGGTGATGGGCCACAAGGCTACCTTCCACAAGGTGTGGATGACTCCAACATGATGAAGGCAGAAAGGGCACAGAAGAACAAAGGTTAGGAGAGAACCCTAGAGGTCTCTGATTCAACTTCCTGCTCAGAGTAGCCCCAGTTGGATCTGGTTTACCTTGTTCAGTCACATTCGGATACTCTCAAGGATGGAGGTTCTGCAGCCTCTCTGGGAACCAATGTCTAAGCAGCCTTATGATGACAATCTTCATTTTACCTAGTTGAGATTTCTCCTGGACCTGGCACTGCTCATCCTTCTGCCATTGAGAACTTCTGAAAAGAGTCAGGCTTCATCTCAACTACAGCCTCCCAGTAGGCAGCTGAATTCAGTAGTCAAGTCCATCCCTAAGTCTCTTCATCTTGGTGTTGACCAAAGGCAGTTCCCTGAACTCACCCTCATGCGCCATGTGCCCCATGCCCTCACTATCCTGAAGGCCTTGAACTGGGCCTACACCTCACCCATCAGTGTCTTTTCTGGACTGGGAAGGCCCAGCAGGCCCAGTCCAGATGCAGTTACTGAAGTGCCAAATAAGATAGGGAAGCATATTTACCAGTTTTTTTGGTTGTTTTATTGGTGGGTTTAGATATTTTTTAGGTGTTTTTAATTGCCTAATCTTGAAAAGAACTGCTAGTGAAGCAGTTAAAGGGGACCTTAATGTTGAAAGCCAGCACCTCTTCCTGGCAGAGTTGCAGTCTTCTGCTTCTCCAAAGGAACAGCTGTCTCTCTAACTTCTTGATCTTTTTGCTATTCTTCTTGCACAGCTGTGACGTGAATCCGCTTCTATTTGTTCTTCTTTATCTTCAGGCGGACCCACCTCCATGGCCTCCACACCATCAGTTTGCCATTGTACTCAAGATGTTGTTACTGTTTCTTCTCCCATATTGCTTCATCTTCTTCTGTGGTTCTGGAAACCATCACTCTAGTGTGCCTTGCAACAGTGGGCAGCTGCTCACTTCGCTGCTCCTGGTCTTCTTCTTTCCAGTCACATTTATCATCAGAGGGCCTCAAAGCTCAGTGAATTGTGGGCCAGCTGCTGGGGTCCCTGTATTCACAGGGCCTGGAACAGAAAGCATGGAGGTGGCTCGTGATATCAGGAGGTCACTGTGATGATCTCTTCCAGCTACTGGAAGAACTAGGTGCCTCTGCATTTTTGCACAGCACTGTGACAGTGTGTACAACCTGCACGTAACAAAGCCCATGCATCAGGGACTGCTGCACAGTCAGACTGCTACAGCTGAGGGTGGGAGATGGTCACCTAAAAGGACACTCGTCCCTGCTGTCTCAAACTACTTTGTGATGCCAGAGTCTCTTGCATAAGAAGACAACCATTTCCAGGGCAATTATATAGCCATCCTGGCTGCCAGTTCACTTGCAGTACAAATTTACATGGCCCATGCAGTCAGTTACATGGCTTTCCTTCCCACCCTCTCTGCTAGCCACCTCCATTCTCCCCTGCTACCACCCTCTCCACAGCTCTTGGTTTGGTCTTTCTCTGCTCTCTAGTTTTGAGGACAAACCTTCTCATCATTTTTGAGGTTTCTTGCTTAACCAATTCAGAAAAAGACCTCTCCAGGTGTGTCTGAAGAATTAAAAGTAGCTTCTGAATTGGAGCTTGCAGGCATGTTTCCAGGGCAAGGCCTCCTGTTCTTCCAGGACTGTGGGTACAGAGGATAAGGAGGAATGGGAGAAACACGATTATTTTTCTCTCAGTAGCTGCTTGAGGTAGAATAAGAACAAGGAATTAGAAAAGCAAGTAATGTGATCTGTTGAGGAAGATATAGAGATATGAGTTCATTAAGGTTTGTTATCATTGATTAATTAGGAGGTCTTTTCAGGATCAGGATCAGTTATTAAAATAGTTAAAGACTTCCCCCTGTGTATGACTATGGGTGTTTGGCAGCACTCTCTCTCAGGATTAAATTAGTACTTTTTTTCTTGTTTAGTAGATATGTCGTATCATGTCCTGTCCTTTCTTCATTCCTTTATGTTCAGGTTTGTAATACAGATATATCTATCTATATTTCTATATAAAATTTTAAGAATGCAAAAAGATAAATTATCCTTTAAAACTTACTGCTGTGTTATTTTGGTACATCTGAAAGATCTAGGAGACTTGATCAACAAAAACTGGTTGAAGATGCTATCGTTAATGAATGCCAAGGAACACTTAAAGAAATGGATACTATTTCAAATGCCCCGATTTTTTTAAAATATGTGATATACATTTCTCTTTTGCACATACAATTCATGCTCTTGACTTGTCCTTATTGTACATGCATTCATTTTAAATTTAAAAGCAGCTGAAATGGGTACCAGTGTTTTGGTTTTACAGTTTTGTGTGCTGACATGAAGCTCTTCCTGGTTTGCATTCTCTTACTTGAGAAATCTACATTTCCTGGATTTTTTTCTTGAAACTTTTGCAGAAGTGTATTGGCTTCAGAAGGCAAGTACACAAGAATTTTTGTCAGTCTATTTCTGTGAATTCTTATTTCCTGTTTCTGGTTAGCAACTTCAACACGAAATTACAAATATGGACTAACATGCACTTCTAAAGCCCACCTACTTTCTATGTTAATCTTGATATTCTAGAGATTTTTTTAATATCATAACTTCTTCCAGATTTATCAAAGGAAGTACAAGTACTCTATCACAAAATAAAACACAGAACAGGTTGAATGGCAACCCCATTTCATCTTGGTTTACAATATCCTACATCAGTCTTTTTGTATTACTAATTCTTGAAACCATTAAAGAAAAATTCTCGCTTTTCCCCTGTAGCTTGCGAAGTCTTTACTTGTCTAAAATTATGAGGTAAAATCTCCATACTTTCATTTAAACTTGTCTCTTTTTGTCCAGTGAGTTTAAGAAGGTTTTGCATAATTTAGGTATTCCTTGTACTTTCGAATATCTTCAGTTTGTTCTAATACTTTTTCTGTGAGATCCTTTAAAACCTCTGACATAGGGGTTATAAAACTCTGAAGATTTATTTAATGCAGCCATATTAATTTTATGAGTTTCTTTTACTGTTACTTCCCCTTCCTCCTTTTTAAAAAGTAGTTACTGAAATGTCTGTCTTGTCTTTCTGGAAGAACCAGATTTTCTGGTCTATTATAATATGACTGAACAAGTTTTATGGTAATAGTTTGAGAGAAATCTGTTGGATTTTATTATAGGACTGCTCTCCACTGCCTTTGTTGAATGAGATGTTTAGGCAGTTTTTTTGATAAAGAGTCCCTGAGAATCTGTTTTCTAAAATACCCTTTTGTTTCTTATTTCTAAATTTCTTTATGACTTATTAGTTTCTTACTTATGAGTCTTCGTGTTTGAAGACTGCAGACTTAAATAGGTTGAATCCTAATGTGTCGACTAGAGAAGATTTTCTTGGTAATGGAGACTTCGTATGGAGAAATTGTTACATTGAGATGTAAAAGTAAGTGTCTGGTGGAGGATAACTAGACCAAAGAAATACAATCAGCAGAACCTTAAAGCAAATAGCAAACCACAATTCCCTTAATACAGCAATTATTACATATATGTCAGTACAGTATAGATGATTGGAGCAACCAGTTCTGCTTGCTTGATTTCAAAAGGTGATACAGCTGCAATGGGCTGTTTCTGCTGTAAACTTACATACTCTTTAAAGGAAGATCCAGCAATGCTATCAATTATGGGCAGTTTCATTAAGTAGGGATTCTGATATCCTATTCTAATACTTTCAAAGCTACTGCGGTCTTACACTCTTGAGGATGGTACTGCGGCTGCCAAAGAGCTGGCAAGTGTATTAACATTTTGTGAGTTCTGGTGTTTGTAGAAGTGTTTTGAACTTTTTCTTTTAAATTTTCATTTATTTTGAGAAAAGCTGGTAATGTCTTGAGATAGGAAATTCTGGCAAAGCAGTAGACTCTCGCAACAATCAAAAATTATTATTTGACTTGTATTTAATTATAGCATGATTTGTTTATCTGTGTTCTTGTTTCAGAAGAAGAGTTTTATTTCCACAAATAGTAGCTGTTGATTTTTTTTCTAAGTAAAGACTGCAGTATTCAGCATGTGTTCTAGTTTTCATGTATTGGTAAGCTTACTTTATTTTTCATGCTGGTTGTTGCCTGGCAATAATGTATTCTTTAGCGTTCTTAATAAAGATGGCAAAGCAAAATAGGTTTGCAGCATTGATGTCTGTTAAAACTTTTATTAAGCTGTGGGCTCTTTTTTGCCTTCCTTTGCTAGTCATATATCGCTGCTTTGTTTCTTTTAGGCATTAAGAAGGGTAAGCCACTGGTTGTTTCTTTGATTGAAGATGCCAAAGAAACTCCTCAAAGCTGTACAATGAAACACTTGTATTATAGCCATCTGCTGCATTATTCCAGCAATGCCGTAACACATGGAGACATTTGAGTTGCATTTCTTTGCATTTTGCCCAGGCTGGGCATGATTTCTGTAACTAGTGCTGATCAACAGGAGCAGCATCCTTTTCCATGCTATCTTTTCATCTGATTGCTGGAAGGTCTTCATCTTAATGAAGTTAATAATAATTTTTGAGCCTTTGTTATTTTTATTTTGTGAGCTCAAATATTTTATGCAGGCTGAGGTGATGATTTGACTTCCTTTTTTATGCATCAGATTCACAGAATCATTATACTTGCAAAGGTGATGTTTTGCTCCATGTATCAAAACAACTACTACCACACTGATGATACTCTCATAAGTAACTGAGTCTTATGACTAAATAATTCTGTCCTTTGTTTCCTTGAATCACCCATAGTCTGTTCAGCATCTGAGGTCAGTGTTTTGCTTTCCGCTTTTCTTTACTGTTGTGAGTGGGGTAGGATTTTGGACTTGAGTGGTGAATGATGAAATAGACTTTCAGAGGACATCCTCTTGCACTCTTTTCTCAGTGTCTTGTTTCTGCTCTTGTGCAATTGTCTGTGAGAATTATTAATGTCTATCTTGGGCCATCTGCTGTGTGTATCCAGAGTAATGTTGGTTTAGCATGAGTTCTCAGGATTAAAAGCAACTGTATTACTGTCTGTCTTAAGAAATCTCTGCCCATCAAAAAGACATTACTGCACGAACATGCAAACTGGAACATGCCAGTTACAGCATGTCACCCAAGCAGTAGTAGTTCTTTAGCTTAAGGAGTTTTGGCTTGATTGCTTTTGATGATGGGAAGAACATAGGAGCTCTGTGTTTTTAAGGAGTAAATTCATTTAGGCTTTCTAAATCCATTTGTGTTCTATCTCTGTATCTTTTTGTAAATTAGAGGAGTCATTGTTTAACTGGAACATGAATGTGTCTGTTTTGTTGGAACTGCTCTGCTTTTCTGAAGATAAGTAAGAATGTTTAATAAGCTATGTATTCAAATATATCATCCACTCATACAGCATTTTGTACACTTTTCTGCTCATTGTGTTGTGATGTGAATGCATAATCCTAAACATGATCTCTTTCCCATTCATTTTATTCTTTCTAAAGAGTGTTTTGCTTCAGTGCGAGATCTCCTCTATCTCATTTCCATCAGATTAAATCCTGTCACTTAAATCAAAAGTGACTTCTTTTCAGTGAGATTTTAATAATGTGGTCTGGTTCCAAACAGAACATATTTGAGGATAATATTGTAAGCTCTGTTTTCTATGAGACTTGCATACACCTCCACATCCATTTTCTCACACAACAGTTACAGCATCAGCTTAGCAGGTGATTAGCAGTAACTTCTATTTTGCTGTATATTTTTCCACTAGGGGAGTACTCGTTGCTGAAAATGATTATATTCCTGTTGGTAAGGAATGGGATGCATGGGTAGTTTTGTCCTATATTTTCTTTCCTTGATAAAGCTTAATTTCAAGCAGATGTTTTATGCCTTCAAAGTAATACTGTATAATATTAATCATGCAGTAGATGCTGTGTGGGGTTTTTTGGGTATGATCAACACAGGTGTCGTAGGATGTGTTGCTCTCAATATCTGTTGGCAGTATTTTACTGTTGGTGGTATTTAGCTTGTCCATGCAGAGTGGAACAGCAGGCTTTATGGATGAGAGAGAGCTATTACTACTGCTGTTGCTGCCTCTAGCAGTTTTGTTAATCCAAACTTTGGGTTCCCTTTGACTTTTAGTACAAGTTCCCAAAAAGAAAAGTTTTCAGCATAGTTGCAGTGTGCTGTTTTTTGTGTTTCCAAAAATTTGTACTATGTTTTGGGCTTAGTTTTGTCTGAATCAAAGTGGATGCAGACTTCTTTGAGAAACAAAGGGAAATAATTTTCAAGATCTATGTTTTGGTTCAGGAGGTGAACCAAAATACAGATTTATTTTTTTGTTCTTCATCATATATGTTGTCTAAAGAGTAAAAAAAATATACTTTCTTTCTTCCCTTCCTC
Source organism: Dromococcyx pavoninus (assembly GCA_033558185.1). NCBI lineage: Eukaryota > Metazoa > Chordata > Aves > Cuculiformes > Neomorphidae > Dromococcyx > Dromococcyx pavoninus. The sequence goes on along the minus strand of JAUMJL010000283.1, from coordinate 3,247,308 downwards.
TCTACAGCCTATGATTTGAAATTTCTATATTTCTTTACCAAGACTAGAAGATTTTCAACACAAAAGTGATAGCTGTGCTAGGAGGTACGCTGTAAGAGTGGGAATTGACTTCCATGAAAGGCCACAGGGCTCTGAATTGATATTTTTGGTAATAATGTATGAACTATGTCCTGAGGGTTACATTCTCCTCATGTTCTGTTCCCTCTATGTGTTCACTGTGTTTCACTTGAATATAGGATGAGGGATTGGATAATATTTTTTCCTTCCTATATGACTCTGGCTTCTACAAACCTCTTGGGAGGAATTCAACCTACTGACACATCTTTTGAAAAGTTAAAATGCTTTATATAGAAAATGTCAAAAATTAAACATTTGGGCTTCTTAGCGTGAAATGCCCTATTTTGAAAATGTTGCAGTAAAATATGTCAATATTTTAAAATTTCCTCTTTCATTAAGGCTGAGCTACTTTGCCAGATTAGACTTCCACAGGTGATTAGTTTTTCTTGGAGACAGAGCATCTGATTAATTTACTATACCTTAAGGTGTTCTATGAGCTTTAAAGAAAAATCTGTCATTTTTTTCTACTTTTTTCCAACTATATATCACTTATCATTTTGTTTACTTTCCCTTATTTTTTACAATTACAGGGTACTGGCAATCGTAGCCCATATTTATGCATATATAATTTTAGCCTTTATTAGTTGTATTATGACTGAAATTAAATTAAACCAGTAACAAATAATGCTAAAACCTATAAGGCTAGACACAGCCTGAGGAGGAGAAGTCATTTGAACTCTTGAAACAATTTCTGTTTCTAAAATTTTTGTGCAACTATTTCACAGCTCTAATGACTTTGTTCACTGGGTCTGAAATCAAATATTTACCAGAAGCAGTTGTTCATTGAATTACCATTTTGATGTTAACAATAAATGGGAGGAGACAGCATTTTCCAATGAAGTTATATTTTGGAATTTCATAAAGTGGTTAGTCAGTTTATTGATGGTGCTACTGGTGTTGAGGTAAGATGATGAAAACTCTGAGGTCTTCCATAACTGTTGCCATAATAAAGTTTACTCTCTCTCCTAATTATTCCAATTATATGCATGTGGAGGTACTCTGATGTTTTCAATTTGCTTTGAACTGATTGTTTAGGTGTTTAAAATGTTTCCTTCCAAGTAATTCAACTTAATGTGTTTTTCCTTCTTTAAAAACAAACAAACAAACTTGCTTTGCCAATATTTAGTTATAATTTATCTGTAGCTTCTCTTTTAACATTGAAAATTAAATCTGCTGACTAGAACAAAATATGATGAATATGATAATGCCTGTTGTCTTTTGTTACGGGAAGGACAGAAGTGACCTCTAGAGACCAATGAAATCAAGGGAAGAGAGAAAATTTCCTCTTAGAAAAGGTATATATCTCTGGTCCCAGAAGGTATACCTATGTAAAAAAATGGTGCAGTGTGAAGATGGGAGCATTGGAGTAGCATAGATGCAAGGCAGATATGTACCAAAAAGGAGAACCTACTGTGTGCTTGTTGAGGTAGACTCACTCAGTGTCGCAGTGACAGACAGCTGTCACCTATTAAATGAAGATACAGTAAAAATTTCTTCCTCATGATGCTGCATCAAGTCTAGCAGTGATAATTCTAATTGTAGAGACACTTCAGAAGTTAGAGATGAATAATACGCTGAAGTGCTATTGGTCTTTGAGAGGTCTGAGCGTAATGAAATGATGAATTGAAGCTCTCTGAATCTTTATCAGAAACAGTGTGGCGAGCAGGACCAGGGAGGTGATTGTGCCCCTGTACTTGCATTGGTGAGGCCGCACCTCGAGTACTGCGTTCAGTTCTGGGCCCTTCAGTACAAGAAAGACATTGAGGTGTTGGAGTGCGTCAAGAGAAGGGCAACAAGATTGGTGGGGGGGCTGAGGGAACTGGGGTTGTTTAGCTTAGAGAAGAGGAGGCTGAGGGGAGACCTCATCACTGTCTGCAACTGCCTGAAAGGGAGCTGTGGCAGAGCGAGTGTTCATCTCTTCTCTCAAGTGACAGGTGATAGGACAAGGGAAAATGGCCATAGGTAGTGCCAGGGGAGGTTCAGACTGGATATTGGGGAGAATTTCTTTACCAAAAAGGTGGTCAGGCATTGGAACAGCTGCCTAGGGATGTGGTTGAGTCACCATCCCTGGAGGTGTTTAAAAAACAGGTAAATGAGTTCTTGAAGGACACGGTTTAGCAGAAGACTCAATGATCTCGGAGGTCCTTTCCAACCTTATGATACTATGATACTGTGAAGACGGTTTTGGTTGGACTCGATGATCTCCAAGGTCTTTTCTAACCGGAAGATTCTATGATTCTATGAATAACAGAAGATCGTTTATGGGTCCTTGCATTATAGATTTTGTGCATCATTTGGGGTGGATAGACTTTTTCTTTCTTTTTACCTATTGATGTTAGAAATTGATAAGTAGGTTAAAATACAGAAGTTATTATTTTGAATCTAGTCAATAGTTTTTCATATGAATTCTGATGGTCTCCATTCACCTGGATTATCTACAAGATTTCTAGTCATTATTTGTCATTTTCTGCAGGTAAGGCTGGATTGAAGAAACTTTCCTAAATGGCTCTACTGTAATGTTTAGCTGTTACATTTTGAGCTCTATCTGCTTTGCTTATCTCTTTCAGTTTAGGACTGAGGTCTGCTTGGATGAATGCACAGTTCTCTGGCCCAATTATAGTCTTAGAAGTTATTCTTACATTTAAGAGGTGGAATGTGTGTGCTCCTGAACGAAGATGGTGTGTGCAGCAGTGCTATGATACCAGCACAGCCTCTACTAGTGTTAGATGTACGTCTGCCTGCCTTCTTGTTAACTGCTTCTCCTCTATCAAAGAATTGCTGTTCTTCTGTAATGTGAAGTGTTCAGTAGAGATTATTCACCTGTAGGAAAGGAGGAAGATTAACATCACATTTATAATGTTTATCTCTGCTGAGCTGTACAGCAGAATCAATTAATTTTGCCAAATTTTAGCAATTTTTATAAACTCTGAACACTTTGAAAACGATATGTTTGGCTGCTTTGGCTTAGTAAGTTATATGCATATGTGTGTAAGCTAGCAAAAACATAATTTGAAAGCATTTTTTTTTTAAATCGGGAAATAATGAAGTGACTGGAAATATCCATTTTTGGAAAAGTATGAGAAATTTTCGTTGTCATATTTTTTTTCGCATTGAAATTGATAATTTGTGTAGTTTGTCATTCAGTATTTCTTCTTTCAGTTTTAAAACATTTCATTTTGTACTGCTTCCTATAATTGTAAGTGTATGAAATATTGTAGTACCCTCATAGCAGAACAAAACCCTTCTAAATTAAGTTTTAAAGTCTCTTTTATATTCTGTACATGGCAATACAAAAGACAGGTTCTCAGAACCACAGGGAAAGCTGTGGTCAAGTATTGTGTTGTGTACACTGCGTTTACTGCAATTAATGCTGCAGTAGAATATATTCTTAATGTACTTTACTTGAAACAAAAAAACCCACAAAATTTAATCTTACTTGTAAATGTCACGAATTCTAAGCGTTTGGTAAGCTTGCCTCAGATCTGCTCTTTTCATGTTTTATTTATGGTGTAAACACAAAGTAGTCACTAGTCAATTCTTTATTATAATTAGTGAAGTCATGCTTGTTCCTTCATGCCAAACATTTCTCTTTGAGGGAAATGAGGGTATAAAAATGATGGGAATTTGACGTGACATGCATCTTTCATTGATTACCTTGAAAGAAAGATTGTTGTTGTGCTATGGGAAAAGTAATTTGACTTGCAAATATAGATTTAACATTTCTTTTAAGTGTCATTTTTGTGGTTGCTCTTCATTTAGAATGTAACCTCAGTCACTCTCTCAGTGCAGTTTAACAATGTTGCATGGTATAACTAATTGCAGAATTATCTACCTAATGCAAAGGCAGTGGAAGAGATTTGGATTTCAGTGTCCTTGAATTGTGTCTTCAGAAGAGCAGATTGGCATAGGGAAAAAAGCGAGAAGTTTTCACATTGCTTATACAGTTCTGCAGTGGTCAGTATGTGCAAAATTAATTGCTACAAGTTCAAGAGACCATCATAATGCAGGCGGCTTTACTTGTGGGGAAATATTTGTTTCTCTTACAGGACGATACAGAATTTTTCCTTCTTCCTTTTTACTGTGACAATACTTATTTCTAATGTCAGGCCTCTCTCTGCTGATGTAAATATCTTTTCAGGTCAAAACCAACTCTAACCTCTAGGGTAAGGTAAGAAACATTTAATAAATATTAGGGCTTTTATATGAAATCATCATGGACGCTGCTGCTATCTTTTTTTTCTCTGTTATAGGAAGGTCAACAACATTTCTCTGCCAAGTACCATAGAGGGCAGGAAGGCATGCTATTGAATAGGAGAATTATATGCTTTTTGAGAGAGGTTTCAGTTAATGACAGGAAAGAGTAAGAAACACTCGCCTATCACAGAGTGGTGATCTGTCAGTCCTCGTACTCCATCTCCGATGTTGACAATGGGAAATACGTGTTAGGGAGGGCTTGTGTGCTTGTTCGTGGTCCTTTGTCCTTGTCCTTTTCCAGGATCTACAGCTGTATTGGGCACATTAGAGGGTGTATCCTTGCCCAGTCCCTTTAGTACCGCCCATGCATGGTGCCTGAATTTGTCTAATCTGTCTTTAAACCTGCAAAAATTGTCTGGCTCCACAGCCTCCTGTCACAGCAAGGTCTACAGCAGGGGTGTCAAACTCGTGGCTTCTGCACATGTAACCAGTGCTGGTAGGAGCACAGGGGCAAGGAGCTCAGCGCTGCTACCGGGTAGAAACAAGGTACCAGGCTGGATAAAAAAAGGTGGAGGGCCGGATTCAACCCATGGGCTATAAGTTTGACACCCCTGGTCTACAGGTTTAATGCTTGCTATCCAAAGAAGGAAAAACTTTTATCTGTTTTGGGCACTTCCCACTGGTTTCAACAAGTGGTCACCTCATTCTATTATTGCAGGATTTGCTGAATGAGAGTTTTATCTATTGCTTTTATGACTTTGTAAACTGCAATCCTACCTTTCCTCAGGCATCTCTTATCCAGGGTGTTTTGTTTGGGGGTTTTTTTTTTTTTTTTTATTTAAGTCTCCAAGCTCTATGTGCATATCCTGCTTGTCTGCATGTGCTTTGTTGGCGAACACAGCATGTACAGGTGAAGTCCACCTCTGTGGTGTTGGTCAGTCTTGAGGTAATAAGGCTGCTGGTAATGAGTTTCACTTACGATTTCTATGGTTTCACCTCTTAGATCAACAAAACAATAATGTTATTTTCCACCTCTGTATAAGTTTCAATATGAAAATCTGGAAATGTTTATATAAATATTAATGAGTTCTACTTTAAGAGAGCTTTATGAGGGTTGCAGAAAGAAAGAAAGTGAAGCATAATATATTTCTAAATGGAAATTCCTAAAATATACTGTACATTAAGTGATATTTTGCACTGACTAATTTTTTTACATAAACTATTAAATCTGATTTTATTACATTACAGTTTAAAATTGCTTTAATCGAGACATTGCTTTGGGATTTGAGTTTTTTTAACTCTGATCTTTTGATTATACCCATTAAATCTGCAGAATAAAAGTGATTAAAATGTTATGTTCTGCATATGTCCCACAAGTATACAGAGTTTTACTGGTTGTTAAAATAGGAAAGTGATGACATTATTATGAGGTAGCCTGTATATAACCTATTTAATATAAAATGATACCGAGCAAATGGAATTTAAAAGTCAGGGAACACATTGATTCCTATATTTGAAATATTTTTAAGTTTTCTTAGAAATCCATATTGTTTCCATTATGAATAAACTATTACCCATATTGTGGTTATTAAGGTACAATAACTCTAAAATTTCCAGCTGATCATGCAAATATTTTGAGAATTTCTTCTTGAATCTTGATTAAATTCTTGCCTAAAATTCAAATGTAATCCTCAAATTTAAAAGTTACTCTACGAATATTTTTACTATGTATTCTGAAATTATTCTTATTATCCAATGTTATGACAGTGTAAAAGAGGATATGTAAAAAAAGGAACGTACTTGCTTAACATACTCTCGCTGCAAACTAACTTCTGAGTTCAGATTTTGGGAGAAGAGATTTCTCTCTAACTCCAGGAATGTTCACAGTTGATGAGGAGAATATATTGTACTTTTTTTTTCTCTTTGCATGGCAGAGGCAACATGAATGGGGTAATAAGAGAGAGACACAAAGATATCACTAAAGTACTGCATACTCCTTTTCAGGTATGTACTTAAAATAGGCTTGTCACCGGAAATTTAAGTTTGCTCCATGAACTCGTGGAATGGTGCATGCATCTGCAGTATGAAACTGTTCAGGGAGCAGAAAACAATGGTTATTTCAGGAAGAAATAGTAATTTCTTAGAATGCATCTTTGGTTTCCTGGCATTATGTTGCCCACAGATGTTGCAGATTTCTCTGGTTCACATTGTTGTTTGACTGCTTATACACTGCAATTTCATTCATAGATCTTCTCTGAATATTGCTTTTTCTTGGTAGCTTATTTCTTTACCCAATTCAGGAAGAAGTTTTGTACACGTGGACTCTGGACTGTACTATGCAAATCACTTGCCTCTACAGTAGCTTATAAGAAAATATTTGCTTGTCACAGGCAATGCTAGAAGGAGGATTTGCTGTTTAAATGTAGGTATTGAAGAGCTGACCCTCACCATTTTGCAGGGGAAACCATTTGGGCTCGGGGGAAGATGAGAGCAGAAACAAGTCAACTCAGTTTTAAGATACGTTCTGTTTTTAAATTTCTTTACTGGTTCAGAGCATTAGTTGGCTTGTCACATCACATTTTCTGAGCTGCTTTGTATTATGTCACATAATATGACAGAGATAACCCTTGTGACAAATCACATGAGCCCATGTCTCAGTGAGGAAATTGGAAACTGACAGTTTTCTGAACTGTTCCATAGAAATATTCAATAGAAATCTGTAAAAATAACACTTCAGAAATCTAGACCCACGTTTCTCTTGCTGAAAGCCTTCTCTTCAAACAAACTTCACAGTACTAATTTAAAAAAACGATGAAAATAACTGGCATAGTAGGGACGCCGGCTGATGCATAGGAAAAGCTCAGACTGACGTGACTGATAGGGGATACAGCCCCAGCCTTCTGTTCTTCTCTCACTTCCTTAAGTGATATCTTCTTAAAGTCTTGCAATTAAATATACGAGAGTCTGTGCAGAATTCAGCTTAACCAGGTTTGCTGCTGTGGTACTGTGTTGTTGTACTGAGACTTGAGAAGATGAGTAGTGATAGGATGTTTGTTTTTATAGAACTTCTGTATGTGAATAAAGTCTGCGTCATTATTCTACACTGGGAGGAGGTGGGAGATGAGAGGGAGAGAGAAGTGGTTGCAGGGTTCTTTCTGGTACTCAGTAAGAAAGACCTGACAATAAATAGAGTAATAAAGTAGATGTTTTACTAAGATCGAATGAAAAAAGGAACACAGACAGCAAGTAAATCTTAGGTCTTTCCAGATGCTGGGAACTGCAGTCTCATGCAGCATCAGAAGGATCCTGGATGGACTTTCACACAGCACTCTGAATAGATTCTGTTCATGGAGAAGTTCTTCCTCCATTATGTACCCTTGTGCTTTTTATTTTGTGCAACAACCAGAATCACACATCCTCTCCTGAGAGGCTGGATGTTTTCTCTTCATAACATCCACTAGTGTTGAACACAGGCTAGCACAGGGCACTCTAGCAGATTCTGTTACTGTAGCTACTCATACTAACTTACAGGTTCTCCCAAAGGTATAAGGATGAGTAGATGTGGCCTCTTCAAGAACCCTTACTCCCTGAAGCCTTCTGCAATGTTTACAGTACAATCCTCTAGTGCAGGCGAACTACCAGTTTTCAAAACAATGTTTTGAACTAGGGCTATGCTGGAGTTGTGTGGGGAGAAGAGGCTGGAATTCTAGAGAAAACAGGGAAATTACATTTTTCCTGGATCGTTCATGAGTGGTGAACTTGAAAAACCATAGTTATGCTGTGTCTACTATAGTGAATCTTGATAACATGCAAAAAAAATCTCCAATGGAAACAGCTCAGGGATTATTCTTTGATCAGATAACTGCAAACATTATGAGTCAGAGAAGTAGTTCTCTGTTCCCAAATTTATTTTCTGTGATGATAGAGTCAATTGCATTTACTCATGCTGATTCCGAAATAGGAAAATAATTTGTTGGATGACTCTTGCTGTTGCCATCAATATTTAAATATTCCTAGAAATGTGTAAAATAGATTCCTGTTTTACACTTGCAGGAAGCTTTTCTGCACTTACAAGAGACTGTATAGGAAGTCCTGTAGAGTTTTTACTGACTTCTCTTCTTTATTCAAGCTGAATCAAATTCTACACCTGTACAGAGAGGAAATTCAATAAGGTGTATGTGCAAAACAGGCAATAAAAGAGCTCAATGCATTTCAGTGGCAGAAGGATGGTTTAGTGTAATCTCTTGCAGATCACAGGTTGTTAAACTTCAATTATCTCTGTTTTGAGCCCAGCAGTTTGGGTAAAATATATTCATTAGAACAGGGTCTGCTATTAACTTCCTTGCTTCCATTAGCAATCCCATATACATCCTCTGTAAGATGAATAAATAGTGTCAGAAATCACAATTTCCTTCCATTCCTGTCATTTGGTGTGTCATTTATGTAAAACTCCTTTAGCAATATTTCATCCTTCCTCCAAAACAGCTTAATCTTGATTTTTGCTTGTTAATATTTATAAATTGCTGAGTATAAAAAGCTTGCTCACAGCTGGTTATTTCTGATGCTTGTATTGCTTAAGATAACTTTTTTCCTTCGATTTTGTTACCTGGTGTAAGCACTGTAAGCCATGATATACTTCTTTGGCTGTTGCAAAAAATCATGGAAACAGCACCTTTCTTCCCGGTGTTCAGCGGGGATGCTTTAGTAGTCACATCTGTTAAACAAGCTGCTTTTTGACCTCTTCTGTTTTCCTTTTCCAGTCCAACTATGTGCAGTTCTGTGGACTTCACCTTCATTCTTCTAAGCCAATTTCAAAGTCTGTATTAGCACCTGGCATTTGAAATTTATGACAGTTCTTTACTCACTTTCAGCAATGGTGTCATACTCCTTCACTGTTAACCATTCTGTTGTACAAACATAAACACTCTTCCATGAAAATATTAGTTAGCCAGGAGTTTCCAAAGTTGAATGCTGTGCTGTATCAGTGTATGGATGGGATAGATATGCAGTACTGTATAGTATTATGTAATTGTGTTAAGCGAGATATGTCCATGCAGTTCTGTGATGCACTAACTAACATTTTACAGGTCTGATTTTCATTATATTTCTATGTGGTTTTGTGGGATCTGTGATATAAGTCATTCCTCCCAAAAGTGAAGTTTTGCATATTAATTGCTATTTGTTTTTCAATACTCATTGCCTTTCCTACTTCATGACTGTTTTCATTTTTGTAGTTCTTACATGCATAGCCTTGTCACAGCTAAACTCAGTAGTAAGATGATGTACTGAGTACTGTGTTGTACTCATCTTTTTTTTTTTTTCCTCTGGAGTGGGGCATTTTCTGGGGTGAGGATGCAATGACAGAAAAGCATTAATGAATAGCTCCTGCAGATAAATGAGACCATTTATTCTATCTGCGTACTTGTTTTACTGAAAACATGAATATTATAAAATCAGTGTGCTTTTTGGTATTATGTAATTCCATCAAAGCTTTGGGATTATGTGAAGGATGCTATTTTATAGGAACCTATTCATACAAACACCAGTTGTTGCTTAACTAAAATCTTAATTCAGTTTTGGGAGTTTGAGACAAGCACCAATTAGTTGAAAAGCACTGCAGTAAAGGAAGTATATGTATTTTCACTATTCAAAGTACTTTTATTAGTTCTTAGCATCTCCATAACTGTCAGGATGGGAAAGTGTGAAAATTAACGGTTACATACTTGGTATGTTGATTGTGTACTCTGTTGTACATACTCCTGATCTTCAAAATGTCCCAAATCAGGTGCTATTAAAATCTCTCAAAGGTATGTTTGAAATAGTATTGTACTTCAAATAACAACGTGCTGTTATATATTAGATTTATTTAGGAAGTATCTTGCTATTATTTCTTCCACCATCCCACCCCTGCCCCACCCACAGTTTTAATGAAACACTGCTTGATACTTTTTTCAGGGATACTTTTACTGGCTTGTATTTCTTCAAGGTTATTAAACCCACAAGATTGGACTGACAGCAGTTTATTCCCCATTTGCCTTAGTCTTTCAGCCTTCTCTTCATAATTCTCTTCTTTCAGACAGATTCGTGTGTCTGTCTTACACTTGGCCAATGTGTGCTTTATTTCCCTTTTCACATTGACAATTGTATTTGTGTTGTGATCTTGCTGCTTCATTCTCTTTTTAATGATCATGAATCATTGAACATACCTTTTGAGTTTATTTTCTTCTTTCCCATAACAAAATGAGAAAAAAAATCTTGCTGTATTTATTTTGACTTAACACAGTTATGTTTAAAGTGAAAACTGAAAAGCTTTTTCCATGTGTTCTTCTTTGTTCCCTTATATACTTGTTTGCCCAAGTGCACAGAAGTCTGGCTTTAAAATATTGCATGCCAGTTGCAGTTGGATATACATAAACCCTCTTGTTTTTATAAAGCTATAATAGTAAATGGCATGAAAACTTTGCATATAGGAAATTCAGTACAGGTTGTTTTCCATAATCTCTGATTTTTCTCAACCCTTTTATTTTTAGTGATTTCAGAGTTTATAGTAGCTGTCATTAAATATACTGTGAAATTTCTATGTCTGTGGGTTTGTATGGATCACAAATATCAGAATCAACACACTGATTATGTTTTTTTTTTTCCAAGTTAAATTTCTTTCATTGTCATAGGAAATTATTTGCTTCCCACATTTGCAGATACACTCTGTTGCAGAGTTATCAGGAATAACTGCAGGAACTTCACTGTCAGCTGAGCATTGATTCAGTACAGTTTGGCGAAGCTGGACACCAGAAGTGGCTGGAAAAAATGGTACTGTTGTGATATGTTTGACGATTTTGTAACTTCTCAGTCAGCAATGAAAAAACTCTCCAAACTGTGCACAGTTTCATGAAACGGGATTATACATAGTACTAGAATCTGACTGTTTTTTTCTTCCAAATTTTTTTCCTCTTGTATCTCCTGTACCTATTTATCACAAAGTTTGACTCAAGTTTCCAGCACTTTCACTGGAGAACAGCTGATCAACTGTAAGGTTTTATTTGTTTGTAGGAAACCAAATTGATCACTGAAGCTTCAAAAGCTGGAGAGATTGATGGTGTTTCATCTTTTATCTCTGTGGCAAAGTGAACAAGGTGGATTTAGAGAAATGTTGCTATGATGAATAAGTCTATACGCATGATTAGCAGTAATCAGGCTTCTTGTATGTAGTTTTTTTTCTGTGCAGCTTATTTCATGTATTTGTTTCTAAGCTTTCCTCCAGCATCATGCCAAAGACTTTGCAGCTGCTTTCTGAAACTATGAATTTTAAAGGCTCTGACAGTCTAAGCACAAGAGGGCATATTCCTTGCACATTGCCTTCTTTCTTTAACTGCTGGGTAATGCCTTTATGCATGTAATCCCATTATTTTCAGATTTTATTGTTTGGACATATGCCTTTGCAGGACATTTCTCTCACTTCTTAAAACTGCAGATAAAAAGGACAATAAAAGAGCAGAACTATCTGGTATAAAGTTTAAAAATGGTTCAGTCCTGTAGAATTAAAAAACCAACAACAAACACCAGGAAAAATAGGAAAAAAGTGGGCTTTTATGAAGATAATACACATATTTTCCCTGAGGAGTTATAAAGTTTCAAGCTCTTTATTTTTTCTTTTCTTATTCTCAGATTTTGGTTTTGTTTTTTTTTTCCCTGACATTGCCTGATAATATCTTGAGCATTTGAACTCCATCCTGGGCCACGAAGTCCAGTTAGAAATCCGGCATTAAATAAAGGCCTTGGCCACATTCTCTGTGAGTCATTTGGCAGGACGTTCAAGTAAAAAAAAAATCTTTCTGGATTTCAAGTACAGAATTTCTTCAGAAATTTGATAGTGTTTTGAAGTAAAAGGGGAAAAATTTCCTACATTTATCTATTTATAAAAGAAAGAAAAGAAAAAACTGCAAAATCAACCAGTTGGATGCTTTGGCTGTTTTTTATTGCTTTGTTCTGATGATTTCTTTATTGTGCTCTGTGTTAACTAGAAATGATCCTCTATTGGACATAATCACCCAAGTGAATGCTTGAAAGAAATTTTATGTATGAGGCAAGAGTGTGGTTGGGTATGGATTTTTTTTTGTAATGAAAGGAATTTTAATCCTCTCCTTCCCTATTTCAGAAATCTGTAAAACAAACCTTTTCATATTTGAACCAGCAAAGGAGGAGAGAATGCTTTGTAAAGGTGCATGATGGTGACATATTACAATGTATTTCTCAAATCATAAAGCTGTCAGTACAAAAGTGAAATTTAATGACATGTTAGTGGTAAAGTTGATATTTTGTTAAAGCCGCTTTCTTATCAAGTTCCTATTGCTGAATTATGACAAAGATATATTGCTGGAAAACCTGTTGACTGATGAAATTTAAAACAATTGAGAAAACTGGGAATAAGGAATCACCTTTCAGTTTGCCTTGAGCTCTTTTTTTATAATGATAGTTCATTTAGCACTGCAGTGAAAATTGTTCTAGTTGTTTAATATAGTTAATATTTACTGAGTATGCTTAAGCCTCAGCCAGTTAAATTGAGTGGTTTAGAGTCAACAACTACTGGTCGTTTGCTATGTCTAAAATGATTAAAAATTAGGTCAAGAGAAAATGAACAGGGAAAGAAGGAACAGAAAGTCTCCTGACGCTGGGATTTAATCTAACACAGGAAATCATTACAGCCAAGACAAACTGGTAGGCGTTGTTAATCTTGAGGGATGTGCAGTGGGCACACTGATTTTATCAATGTCATTGGTTTGTGGTGTAATAATGTTGTCATGGTAAAACACTGTGGATTTACTTAAACAACTGCATTATCTTGTAAATGTAGAGGTAAATTTTCAGGAGATACAGGGCTGGAGAAACATAAAGCTGATAGAACTTGCCTGGGAAGAGAAGGGTTTTAGAAGAGCATGTCACAATGAAAGGCAACAATTAAAAATGGGGAATTTGAGGAAACCTTTAAGTTCATTGCTTATGGAATTTAATTTTGTTTCTAGTCTTTTACTGTTTGCTTAGCGTGAGACTTCAGTACTCTCTTTCTCAAATTCTTTGATGATCCATTGAGAAACCCTGACATCTTGTACTCAGCCTTTGATCTTTTAGACATCTGAACTTTTTGTTGTTTTGCATTGGGATGTACTTGTCCATTACAACCCTGATAATATAAAGGCACTTAGATAAGGTAACATTTAGAAAACTATTTATTAGAGCTAACACTGTAAAAAGAGAATAGCATAGGTAATCTCATGGCCCTTTAGATGCTGGGAGTCCCAAGCAGTGTATACCATTGAACAGGACTCCAATCCACACATGGCATGCCATGCAGACATCATCAACAAGAGATTTTCCCCTTTTGGTCATTCAAACTATTATTAGATTTTATTACAAGGGAAAACTCCATTATCATGTCTATAGTCAAGCAGAAATTCTCATGAGGACTTCTTTCTGTGCTGTTAGATAAAGGCAAGACCATGCAGGTGGTGTAATTGCAGGTACAGAGCAGAAGCTGCCTACAGCCTCCTCTGTTACAATGAGCCAGTTGAGGTGATCCTACAGCCAAAGTATTTGAGCAACACAGCACAGGCCTGAAGGTCAGGCTATATATGTGCAGCAGAGCAGAATCAGGAACACTGTTTGCGTCACATCTTTATTGCTGTGAGTCATCCTATTGATTTTTGTGGAGCTGCTGTCTGTAAGAATGTGGTCCTAAACAGGGCCCTTCCAAGAAAGCAATGTTCAGAACATTAGACTAGCAACACACATCTCACTGGCCATATCAATGGACCACACCAGTCATAAGACCAGATCAGTGCTCCGTGATAATTTATAGAAAGGTACTGTCTTTCACTAACAGTCTAAAATAGGACAAACCAAACAGCTGAACTATGATGAGAAATTTGAAGTTGGACCAGGAGGAAAGGTGGAAGGCACAGGGGTAGCTAAGTCTAATCCTTGCAGAGGAGCATTGAGAACTCCAAACCAGCTGTAAAATCACCTGCAGAGTGAGAATTTGACTGGTTGGGATTTTGCATGATATTTGTTAAGGAAACCTAAGCTGCATGGTAAAAGCAACCACAGAGCAACTGATATGCCAGAAGAGTGAAACTGATAAAATATTATGCAGCCAGGGTATTTTTGCATACTTCTTTTCAGTCATGTTTCCTTTAAAATATTTTTTCAGTCACAACCCAAACCTGGACAGTCCAGGGGTTGCCAGGGTAAGACCCCTAGTATCTCCATAAAATTTATGGGTTCAGTACCCACTTGGCGAAATGAAGAAAAAAAGATGTCAAGCAATTGGTCAAAAAAGGGATTTATTTGTACAGACATTCTTATGAGTAAGATTGGCATTGGCTTGCTAAATCTATGTTAAGGGAAAAGAAAGAAAGAGAGGAAAGGGGGAGAGACAGAGGGAGGAAATTATTAAGATGCTACCTGGGTTTTGGTCCTCTTCTCACAGGACAGAGGGTGTGTGCAAATAGCTCCTCTTGAAGAGTATTATTTATAGTTTTTTGGTGGACTTGCACAATGTTTCTTCTAGGAAAATTTTGGAACTGAGTTGGGGTCAATGAGGATGATGATGTTCCTTCTAGGGGACTGTCCCTACCGGCAAGACTGCAGCATAACCTCTTTGGGCAGCAAAACACAGTTGGGCTGCTTCTGAGAGTGAGATAAGGGGCTGACGGACACTGCCACTACTGCAGAAAACATATGATTTAAGGCAAACCATTTGAGTAGCAGAAAAGCAGTATCTAACTGTGTAAGCAGCTTTTGTGGTATAAATACTGTTTATTATAAAATGTCTACTAAGTAACAATACAAAATTTTCAACCCTGTTACTCATGTTAAGTCAAGCTCATACTGTTTTGCTAATAGTTGCTTTATTTGAAAATGGTCCTGGACTTACATTTTCGCTATGTTGTTCCAAGGAATACAACTAAAAAAACACATTTTCTATGATAGACATTTCTGTCTAAGAAATTATTTCTACCGACTGTTTTCTAATATATTCTGTGCTTTACATAGTTGTGTTTAAGGAAAAATAAAAATAAAGTTTCCTCTGGGAAATACTGCTATTAAAGATCTGGTTTAGAAGCTGATTTTTCTCTGACATCTCCCTTAGGCAAATCAGCTGTATTTATTGATATCTGCATCTGGCATGTCTAAATAAGAAGCTGGATCAGAACTGAGGCAGGTTATTTTAAAATATTTCAGATCCTGATGAGCAAACAGGTTTTACTGTCAATTTTCTCACCAATGTCAACGTTACTTTAGTGCTGGAGATCACTTTGTTTATTTTTGTACAAGATCTATACTTTCTGTCCTCTACCCCTATAAAAATATTATTTGGACAAGCCAAACAACAGTAAGAAAAAAGAGATTTGAAGAAACTTTTATGTTGACTTTGACAAAATATAGTATCTGTATTTGTGCTAAGGGAAGCTGAGGATGTTATACTATCGCTTTCACTTCAGCCCTCTTTGTACCATGCAAAATCAACACACTGTGCCAAGAGGCTTGTTCTCAACGCTTACTCGAATGGGAGGCAGGTGATGATAAATGCAAGGGCAGCACATGCATGTGATAAAGCCTGTCTTGTCTTCTAACAGCTGCTTTTTTTAAGGAAGAGTAGAAGTCTGTTGGCAAAGGAGGAGACTACTGATACAACAGGGCTCTTGCTGAATGGAGTGTTTGCTTTTGTTTTCAATCAGACAAATGAGAGGTTCATTAAAGACATTTTCTAGTCACACTGGTTTAATCTGAACTTTGTGATATGTTCTGTAGCTAGAAAAGGTGTTAATGCTTAAAGTCAAATAAAGGGCAAGCCTGTTTATCTAAATCTGCAGCTTTAGTTATAGGGCTGCGTTTAGTAGTCTGAATAAAACTGGCTGTCTTAGAGGTAGAATTGTGCAGAGAGTATCTGGCAAACTATTTCTAAGCACACTTAAAAAATCCACTGGGAAACTTGTCGCTTTACTTGTTCACTATTGTGTTTACTGTCACTACCAGGAAAACTTTTCTTTGTTGAGGTTAAACACTCTGTGTGCTGCAATTTTTGGTGATAATGTTCCATGTTCTTCTGTTTGACTAGGCTGGACTCGGGTTTTAGGTATCCAAATTGGTGCCACACATGAAAGGGACTGGTTTTTGTGATGTTTACTGTTTCCTTATCATGGAGTGGGGGTACGGTGTTGGTCTGTGGGTGTCTGTGTGTGCGTATGTGGGAATTACTTTTGTGGAGAACAAAGCCCATTTTTATACCTTTATTTATATTAATGAGTGGTCTGTCACCGTGGAAAATTACCAGCACAACCTAGACAAAAATTAGCAGAAAACTCCCAGTACCAGGCTTGCCATGTTGAAACTCCCTCTTTAGCCACAAAATAGGCTAAAATATCCTATGAACTGTAAATGGGAATAGACTTCGCTTGAGCAAGAATAAAGCAAGATCTTTATCTTGCTGACATACAGGACATGGCGGTCAAACTCTTGGACAAAGGCCCACTGATTATGGTAAATGACCAGCACTTAGGGTAGAGCAGAGGCTTCACAGCTTGGCCTTGAGGCAAAGAGGTCAGAAAGAGCAGCTAAAGTTGCTTCAGCAAGGCTGGAAAGGCTCTGTACCTGCTTAATGAGGAGGGAGCATGGAAAATAATCAATGTCCTGCATGGAGCTTTGTTTGCTGTTTGTTTTCCCCAGCTATTTCTCTGTGTAAGAAAAAGGCTTGTAGAACTTAGTTCAGAAAGGATACAAAATGCTGCTTTGCCAGCTTACCTGGAGGATATTTTGAGGTTCCAGCTTTTGTAATGAAAGGGATCACGTGCTACTCATGATCCTACCTGAGAAATGGCTTATCACCATTGTGCTGAGCCCATGTGGTTCTGTGTCTCTAGGGCTGGATGAGATTGCGCTGCATTCCCAGTTTAGAGAGCAAGGTTCATTCTTTTTAATGTAAATGGTATTCTTCCCCTCTAGGCAATAAATCTGCTAGAAAAGCAGTCAGACATAAGAGACTAATTTTATTGCAAGAGGAGAGGTTCATTGCACATATAGAGAGAAGCTTTCCCAGTTGCCTTCAAAACTACTGAAATTTCAGTATGAGAGAGGACAGAAGCTGCTGAACTCTTATGGTGACATTCAAATGAAAATAGACCAAATTTATAACGAGCCTCAGTAGGCCTGTCATTTATGTAGGAAATGGAGATATCTTTCTTGTAGTAGGACTTTCTCTCTGTTGCCTGTTCTCAATTATAGAAGCAGCACGGGGCTTGGCCTGTGGGCAAATAATCAGGAATGGGGAACTGATATCAACAGCACATCAGAGCAGAGTTTTATCTTAATTTTTTCAATGTGTTCTTTGTGAAATAAGAACTTGTACACAAACCTAAAAATAAATAAATCTCTTGCCAAGGAAGAGGAGAAGACCCTTCCTCTACCCTTACCAAGCTGCTAGACAGTGTTTTATGTTCACAGAAAATACAGACTGAGCACCAGAGAAATGTTAGTAAATAACAAAACAAATTATCATTCAACTGTCTGAGAGAGTCCTTTCTCTTTTATTCTGGATGTTTGAAGTTATTTTCTTATGAGGTAAGTCTGTTTTAGTAGTGAAACATTTATGCAGTACCTCAGACAATGGCTGTAACTGAAAAAATCTGTAGGCTGTTCAAAAAAATTCTGCTGTCTATGTAAAAGAATAAAGGACATACTTCAATAAAATATTCAAGAAGTGGTCAATATATTTTGTTACTGTGTTTTATGAATGTACAAAATAGATCCCTGCGGAGATGGAGAATGAGATGAAGGGCAATCCACAAAACTGATTGTGCTGAAACCAGTGCTGCTAAGTCATGCTTGAAAGGATGTTAAGAAAGTCTGTGTGTATGCACACTTGTATACTAAAACTATGGAAGTCAAACCCCAAGAGTTTTGGGTGACGAAAATCAGATCTGTTTGTGATTCTCTCATGGTGTCCCTAGTCACGTGCGAGAGAGGTGTTTTCAAAGGTGAAAACATTCTCAAATATTTTGAGGTCCAGACCTGCAATTCTTTGTTGCTGTTTGCCATGGTGCTTACCTTTCTGCACAAGTAAGCATAACAGACAGTATCTGAGAGGTGCAAATACATCTTCTTCTTTCATATTAAGTGCTGTGCTTAGCTTGCTGCCCCTTGCTTGACTTTTTAAATAAAGCTTCCCCGGACTTAAAATTTGGAATAAATTAAGTCCCTTATATTAAACAAATAGATTTAACAAGCCCAAAATATTAAAGACATTAATTCCTTCAGAATTTTGTTGATTTTTTTTTTGAAGGCTTGAACTAAACAAACTTTTACTATACACAGTGTTTATTTATCATCAGCTGCATAACCTATATGCTTGAAACTCCCAACCAAAAGCCAGAGCATCTCTCTGAGTCCTTCCCCCTTTCCTCTAGGGCATATCAGTAATAATTTTTAAAACATTTTTATTAACCTGTTAAGGATAAAGTTTTGCTATTAAAGGATTATGTTTAATAATTCATTAGTATTCCATACTTCCCGGTCTTGACATTATTAGCATTATAAAAATCAAGGGACAGAGCTTGTGCATTGTACGCATACATGAGTGTGACAGTAATTCACTTGGCTCTGAAAATATACATATTTCCTTGGAACGTGCATTTCTGAAGTCTGCATTTCACTCTGTGAATGTTTGTCTACCACTGCATACAGACCTGTCCTCTTGTGTTTGTCCTTTGCACAGCTTACTGCTGTTACTCTCTCATTCCTCATGCCCTTGATGAAAATGTAGCTCTTATGGTTAAAAAGGGAACTCTTTCTTGTTTCATTAGGATCTCTTTAGTTTGCCCTATTAACTGGTTGAAGGGGACTTTTGTCCTTCAGCTGACTCAATTTTCCTTTCACAAAGGGCTTGCATTCCTCTTAGAGGCTTTTTCCTGCCACAGCAGGTTTCTGTGGCCATTATCTTCAGAACTGGAGTGAGGCACTTTGACATCCAGAGTGCCTTACTGCTCTTTGCCTCATAAGACCTCTTTCCTGTCACTGCAGTGGACCAGCGGCCCATATTTCAGAGTACTAGTCGTAAATTTGCCTTCATTTGGCCATCTCTTACCTTGTTCTCTTCTCAGTTCAGTGTTTTATCATTTTATTAAATGCAATTATTCATTGCGATTAGTTATGTGTTAAGTGAGATATAATCAATGTTTTGAAGAAATTTTGAAAATCTATGTTTTGAAGAACATGCAAAAAAAAAAAAAAGAGACCTCAAGCCTTATACTCATGAAATGTGTCAGACTTATGAACTTCATGATGGTCTTGAAAAAAATTTTTTTGGGATGTAGCAGTGCTGGTTGACCTAACTGGATTTTTTTTATCTTTGTTACTAACCCAGAACTGATTCAGGTTGATGACATACGTGTTGCTCTTTGCTGTGTGATTTGACAAATAAATGCAAGACTATTTCCAGCATTAGGTCAGGCCAGTTGTGACTTTGTTATTAGCCAAGTCTTGAAAAGCTCCAGGGATGGGAATACCCCATCTGTGTGGCATACCTACATATGTGTACACATATCTCTGAAGGCAGCAGCAGAGAATATATCGCTCTGAACAGTAGGGATGAAACACTTTAATAGACCTAAGATTTATTGCTGCTACAGCCACTACTACTAACATTTTTGCAGTAGCACAGCACAACTTTGACTCACAAGCTTTTTTCTGGGAGGAACAAACTGGGTGATACTTCTTTCTGCATTGTTTCATCTCCATTGTTTTTTAGGATGTGCACAATGGATTTTCCTTTTTTAACATGCAGCTTTGTTTGCAGTTAGTAGGTTGGTGATTATAATCCTTTGTTTCTTTTATCAGTGTCGCTCAGTCAGGTGTTCTTCAAACAATGTAACCACCCTTGTGCTTCAACTAGCAGTCAGTCTCACTAAACACATGATTCCACAGTCAGGTAGGAGCTCTGCATAATCCTCATAGTCAGCATCTTTGGAGAAAAAAAAAGCAGCACCTTATCTTCTTCAAATGAAACAAAAGTGCAGGAAGCTATTACCGTACCCAAATTCTGCATCTTAACCAAACTGGGAAGGCTAGCACTCCTGCTATGAAAAACAAACCAACCAACCAATGAACAAACCATCAGCACAGCTAAGGTAGACAGCAGGAATCAAGACTGGAAAAGCTGGATGGGGAAAAAGATGAATATAAAGAACCTAATGTATTAAGTCATCATAACCCCATTTGTCTCACTGCCAGAATTAACAACTTTTCTTGGTATGTCTAGAAGACCTAGTTGTGGACAAGGAATCATTGCAGTAACTACAGTAACAAGATGCTACAGAACAAGAAAGCATTCCATGACAGCTGAGTTGCAAAAGTGCAGGCGGATATTAACCCTGAAACCGACAGCGGCCACCAATGGGGATTCCAGTGACTGTCTAAAGACCTGTGCAGCACAGCAAATACATTGGACACAGACAGTAAAGAGGGGAGAGTCCAATCTCAAACTAGTAGAATGACAAATCTCATATTGACTCCTAAAGATTTTGGTGGTTTGGGATTTTTTAGAGCTGACTGGTAGAAGTCTGACGAAGCTGTTTGATGAGCAGCAGAATTAACACCCCTAGCTTTTCTATACATTTGTTGCCCCATTCCTTAGTCTTTCTTCCCTTGTCTCCACTGTACTCCCTTACCCAATATGTTTGACTGAGGGAAACCGCAGTGAGTATGTGTAGTTACAAAGTAAGCTCAAAGTGCTGACTTATGGACTGGGCACTGCCACTTGATTACCTAAGGAACTAAGTTATAAATTATTATTTAACGATCTACTGAGTCTCTAAGAATTTAATTAATGTGTTTATGACAGCTCCCTTCTGTTAAACTCAAATGTGGCTAATATACCTGAAAAGTTAGAGGGGAGTGCAGTGCCTTACTGTAAGGGCAATCTCAATGAGAGAACATCTTACAAAGCATTGTATGAGCATCATAGGGAAGTGTGCTCTTGTAAGCTGTAAGTGTGGCACAAAGTTTCTAAGAAATGAGAGGTAATTAGTAGCACCACATTCCACGAGGGCTTGGTAGCCTCACAAAAAAACACCTATAGGCACTGAAAGCAAAAGTTGGAATAAAGGAAGAGCAGCAGCTGATCCCTGAAAGAGAACACAATTATCTGTTCGGTTAATAAAAGACTGTAAACAGAGACAACTGAGGGAAAATCTGTCATATAGCAAACTGATTTTTCATACATGGAGGTTTACATTAATCTTCTGTCAGTCTACACAGAATAGTTTGAGTTTTGACTTGTATTTGAATATTCTGTGATAATTCTTAGTGTGTATCTTAGCAATAACAGACAGAAGGTGCCTCACTGTCATCATCCTGAAAAGAAATGGTTAGGTTTTACAGAAGGATATAATTGGGTGGCAATAAAGTTGAATATTCGTGGTTGTTCCTTGAATCTGCCTGTTTTAATTTGAAATACCCACAGTGTTTTTATTGATGAATATAAGGTCTGAAACTGGTTATTTTCTTTTGAGGAACTTAAATGTGTAGTTAAAACATGAAGAAGTATAAAGAAAATTTGCATAAGGCATATATTTCATATATAACAGGGAAAATGCAATCATGATTTTCAGTTTTAAAAATGTTTAGCCATGGTTTGTGATTAATGCAGTATTTCAGAAGTATGGTGTATTTCTCTAGCCATTTGTGTTTTGAGTAGCCATAAAATAATGGATAATTCCCACACATTCAAAAAGTGATTTAATACATTGAAACAGATGATCAGATATCAAGGTAAAGTAAACAGCAAACAGTGATCAGTATATAAACTTCTCCTGCACTTTGAGCCTGGGTCATGTAAACTCTCAAGGGCTTTGTGACTGAAATATATATTCTTGTAGTAGGGGAAATCTAGGGTAACTTTTGAGAAATAATGCATTCTTTGAAATTGCACAATTTAATTTCAAGAAAACAAAAAACCCCAATGCTCCTCTCAACCCTAGCCAACTGAAGTGGCTTTCTTTGAGTGATACATATGTCGTGGGTTTGTTTTCCAAATCTTCTGAGTAATTCTTATGTTATGTAGAATGTGCAGTTCAAGTCACCCCTCGCCTGAATAATACTCTTTAGTTTGTTGTGGACGTGAGTCTGACGGCCTACAAAAATTTCAAACTCTATCTTGCTTTTGGTGTCACTGTTTTAGCTTCTTTGTTCTATTCTTTTACTAAGTGTTTCTTATTCAGATTTCCTTGGCTTAGTTTTTGTTTCTTTGTTTTCTGTTGTTATAATTCAAGCATTTTGTACTTTCTTTTTGAAAGCAGTGTAATCAATTCAGTATAGCATTAAAATAATTCACTGTATAATTGACTTCAAGTCTTTCAATACTTGCTTTTGATATGATGTACAAAGTTATTTCCCTTATGAATTTCAATAAGTTAAAACTCTACAAAGCTTAATGAAACTTTAATGAAACCATGTTTTATCGCACTAGCAGTATTTTCTACCATCTTCAGTTTTGAAATGGGTGACAAATCAGTGAATGTAACTCTTGCATTTCCTAAATATTTTTGTGGAATATAAGGGATAAATATGGGCTCCATCCAGTTGTGTTAATGGTTACTGGTTAACAATTGTTCCTTGTATGAACATGTGCAAGCAACATTCTTTCTTTTAGTTTTATTCACATTCTTTTAAGCTGGAACACGTTTCATATCCTTTAAAAAATCCATAATGTTGGAACTGGATTCACCACTTGCTCAATGTATTCTTTTGCTGTTGATCTATTTTTTTTCTTTCTTAAGTAACAAGTTCCTAGATTTAAAAAAAAAAAAACCAAACCAAAAACCAAAGCCCTAACTCAGAAACCAAACCAACCACAAAAAAACCCAGCAGACAGTGGATTAAGAGATGCCATATGTGAAGTGGCTGTGGGATTTCATTTGTTTTTTCTGATATATGATATGTAAGAGACCTTTCCTTTCTTTCCATAACTCCATAATAAGAGAAATGTTCAGGAGTCCTACAAAGCAGTGAAGGGGAGGAATGAAATGTAAGGCTGAATAACACAGATTACAAGAAGAAAGTGGCTTATATGAGTTGACTGATTTGCTAGAGAGTTCCTGAGTGACCTTACCAGCTAGCATTTTCTTTCACTGACATGTTATTTCTAACATATTGTTTCTTCTTCCTGAAGTGCTTGCTTCAGTGTTTTATCACCATTCAATTCATGTACATTTTTCATATTAAATAAAAAAATCTGTAAGTTATAAACCAAAGCTAAACAAAGAAAGAAGTGGTAAAGAACATAGCAGAAGGAAAATATTTCCATTTCAAGGTACTATAAAATCCACAATTTCCAAACCAGTTTTTGAAGTTGACTGGAGAGCTTTTCCCTGCTAGACACCTCCTCCTCCCTTATTTTTCTTTTTAATAAAATTAAATCTTGCATTGTCTCTAAATCCAAGCTTCTTCTATACAGCTAAATTTGATAAGACAGTAGGTCCATTCTTTTGTCATAGGAGGAGATTAATTTTTCCATTGCCAAAGGAGAGAGATTCTTGCTTTCAGTTTTAATCCTGCTTAATCCCCCCACCACCTCTGTGCAAAAGTGCACAGAATAATTTAGATATGTTTCTAGGCTCAGAAGGGCTGAAGGTGGTTTTGGGACTTAATTTAATTTTTCCTCAGAACTTTGTTCTGAAAGCATGAATGATAATTAATTGAGTTATGTGAGCCTACTTAGTACTGCACTTTGAGGAAAGACAGTCCTTTCCACAGAAGCTACTAGTTAAAATACTGTGGGCTACATAACTGGGATTTAAGGCTCACGATTTTTCAACGTAGTTAGCCATAGCTGAATTTTGATCTATCAAATCAACAATTGCAACAGTAATTGAATGGAAGTAAAATTAGACCAAAATATCCAATAGTTACATACATGAAACTATTCATAAAATTTTTTCCTTTGGCATAGATATCTTTTCTCTAGTCAGAGTTAGAGCATAAATAACAACTTGTCACCCACTGCATCAGATTTTGTTTAAAGATTTGATCTCAGATTACTTATTAGGTGTATTAGCATTAGCCATTTATGTGCAGAAAGTGGAATAGCTTGATGATTGTCGTTGAAAGGCACACCATCAAGAGCAAAGAAAGGGGAGGGCAGCAGGATGTCTAAAAGGTGGAGCGGGTTTGCAGAGGAGACAACTAAATATTAAAGAGTGTATATATGGAAAACGAGGATGAGAAGATAGTCTGGAGTACATAGTGCAAAAAAGTAACTGTAGGAGCTTATGAGTGAGCCAGAAGAGGGTGCAACTGGAAGATGGCATTTAGCACTAGTGTTTTGAATGAGCTGTAAGGAAAAAAGATTAAAGCACATAGGTAGCAAGGAATGAGTAATTTAGTAATGATGGGATTATTAGTCTTTTCTGTCAAGCTGCACATATAGCTGAATATGGTTTGCTTGGACTCCTTCAACATGCAATGCAACACCATGGAATAATTTATCCTATGTTTTGTAATGCCTTCCTTAAAACAGAGGCAGTTGTCTTTTTGAGGTGCCTGTTCCTCTTCAAGAATAAGGATGTCTTAAGTTAGGGGTGTCAAACTCATTTTCACCAAGGGCCACATCAGCCTGCTCCTGCAGCGTAACGTGCATCACACATGCTGCACCTGTGACCAGCACTGGCAGGAGCACAGGGGCAAGGAGCTCAGTGTTGCCACCAGGTAGAAACAAGGTGCCAGGCCAGATTTGGCCCACGGGCCTTGCGTTTGCCACCCATACTTAAGTAGTGGCCTCAGATGAACTTCCTAGCCTCTAGGTAACTGGAACTAGGAGCTTCTCATTGTAAAGAAGGGTTAAGAGCTGGAGAATGCTAAAAATGAACAGGGATAAAGAAGTCTTGGTGAGATTCCTGATTTTTCCAGAAACCTGAGTTCAGTGGTCCCCAACACATGCTTGCCTGCACACACAGGTATCTGTCTTGTCCATTGAAACATCAAATTTAAACTTGAACTCCAAAGATCGAGCCAATTGTGATATAACCTGGGGCGTGCTGCTTCTTCAGGAGGCTTCACTGCCATCTGACAGGATTAGGCACCAAAGCTTCTGTTAGCCTGAAGAGGAAGAACTGGTCTTTATGCATTTTTAAGTAGCTAGGATCTCACTGCTATTCTTGAAAGTTTTTCCAATGGAAAGAAAGAACTATTCATTGATTTCTTGCAAATCTCCAGACTCTTAAGATTCTCTTTTGAAGCAAATCCCTAGAGGCCGCAGAAAGAGTAAATGTTTTTAGTTTTTGTGCAATATATTAGGCTCATTTCTATGAATAATGTAAATGGAACTTAACCTGAAACTTAGAGAAACATATCGTGTTTCATTAAGTAAGTTTTTCATATATTGCATTTTCTCTACTGTCATTTAAAATGTTTGTCTTTTATGAAGAATTTAATCCCCTAGACCTTTTAAAATTTCTAGAGTTTTCTGTCCTGGATCTTAAAACATTGCATTCATCATATCCTTTTCCCCCTTCAAATGGCAATGGTTCTTCCATATTTTTGGGGTTTTTTTTTAATGTCACTATCATGTTGAATAACAGAAGATTAGACTGCTGCAGCAAATTAGTATTCCATGTGCATAGTGTTAATGTTTTTGAGAAACTTCTCAAAAAATCTGAGAGTTGGAAGGAGGTAAATTTTTCTTATTTTCTGGGGGAAAATATACTACTGCAGCACTTATTAAAAATCCAGCTGCCTCCATGTGCGGAGACAAGAATTGATCTATTTATTCTGATCATTTCATCCTGGGTATTCAGGAAGAAAGAAGTGGGAGGAAGGAACATGGCTTGATTAAGCCTCCATTTTCAGTTGTCACCAGGAAAAACTGAGTGTTAATACATGACAGAATGATTTCATTCTTTCCTTGAGCTTTTCCATTTTTTGAAGGGGCTGTCCCAGTCCTTTCCCTTTCAATCAGTTCCCATCCTGTCACAAGAATTCTGATGTTTTCCATCAAGGATGTCGTGCTTCCTTATGTAAAGATAGAGGAAGCATTCCAAAATTTGTCATTTGTTCTGGACGTTAGGAGTCCTGACCTCCAGCCTTCAGATCCCCTAGGAAGTTCCCTCTAAATCCATTACCTTCTGTATTACTGCAAAGTTTTATCCCGTGAGTGTCTTCTACATGCAAATATATTATCTCATGAGTAAGGAAATGGCAATTTACTTAAGGCTTGTCTTAGTTTAAAGGAAAAACTAAGATGTCTGTTGGGGTTGTATCTCCCACAAGAAAATCACCATAGCCCTTTGCAATTAACAGACCTTAATGAAGAGGAGAAGATGAAATCGTATAGGAAAAGTTCTCAACTGCAAAATATATCTGTAACCAAACACAGAACCAAACAGACAGCAACGCTGTAACCCCACAGTTCAAACCCAAAACCTCATGATCCCGAACGCTGCTCTCCCTTCCACTGCGTGTGAGCCACAGCTTCTCCTTTCCCCGCCAAAAAGCGTGGCTGCAAGTCCATACCGGCAGCCGCTCCCCTCTTCCCAGGACGTCCCCCATAATGCTGCCCCCCCAAGAATCTCACAGTCCCCATGGCAAGGGGAGAAAAAATTCTCTGTAAAACCTGAAATTACAACAAGGCCATTTAAAGTCAATAGGAATTCTAATGCACTTGGCTTTGCAGATGCTAAAGTGTAGATCATTTTGTATTGGGAACAGGGACTAGAAATCAAAAGCAAACTTTCATAAACACACTTGAGAGTTTGTTCTGGTTTTACATTAAGTGGTTGTCAGTTAATATGCTATACTTTATCAGAATAACAGTATTGTATGAAAAATGTTCATTCACAGACTTTTATAATACTTTCTCTTTAATGCAAAACAGCATGTGCAAGAACTTAAAAAGTATTATGAATATTTGGGATTGCACTAGCCAGTAAATATAAAAATATATTTTTGAAGAGACACACTCATTTTAACGAATCTAGAAGATTCCACAGAGACATACTGTGTGTCATAAATTCTTCTAAAAGATTGTTTTAAAGCTGTTTCCAATTCAGATACGAGTTCCTGTTCTTTACGTCATTTTTACAAAAGATTTGCAGCAAACTATTACGTTTATGTTCATCCCTGTATTTTTCTAAATGAATGCAGTTTTTTGTTTATATCATATCTACGGTTTTAGTATTGTCCTACTAAGTATATTAGGAAGCTAACCTTTGAAGGACACAGAGTTTTAAAGCATTCCAAAACTGTTTGTTATTTTAACATCAGAAAAAAATCAATGAGATGTAAATCAGTCATTCTGTGTTCTTGAATCAAAGTTCTGTTAAAAGTAAATGTTTTCTTCACAATACTAGGAAGAAGAAAAGCAGACTCACAGACTCTAAAGGAGAGAATTGTGCAGTACATTAATTGTTTTAAACAATATGTACAAGAGGTTTTGCTTAAGGAAACCTGGGCCCATTTTGCTGTCAGAAGAATTAGAAATTGCATCCACAGATCTTCCCTTGTTTCCTTTATCCAGCTGAGTATGTGGGCATGGGCTTTTTGTATGAATTAATTGTTTACACCTTTACTTCTAAATTTTGATGTTATCTGGCAAGGTAAATTTTGATTTTGTTTCTTGTTGCTGTTTTAAGAAAATGCTAAACTTCATAATTTTAAGTTTGAATTTTCTCTCTAGGTCTTAAGACGTATAATTTTCTGAACTTCTATTTAAATTTGACTCTTTAAGGACAGCATTCCACCTCATTGAAGTGTACCTGGACAACCAAATAAAAACAAAGCAAAACCAATGCCAATAGCATTATGTATTTTAAAAATGTTAGGCCTACTACTGTAGAGACAATATCCCAGGCCGCTTGTTCAGCCAGACTAATGAGCCAGTGCTGTGTTAGATGAAAGTTTCCTACCTACAATTCCAGAACACAATTTGTTTGGAGCTGCCTCATTTTCACAGGTAGCAATAGCTCACCTTCTTTGGTACTTGGACTGGTGTACTGAGATTCTGTATTGAAACAGAGTGTGTTAGCATATGTGTTCGTAGGAACTGGCTGAAGTACTTTTGCTAGGATAGAGATCTTGTGTCGGCTCACCTAGAACACTGTCTGCTTATTAAGCAAGAATGCCTTCAGCCAATCAGTCCAGTTAATTAAATGATGAACTAAGAGTGAGATACAAGTGAGAAAAATTAATAAAACAGCAGCTGGAGGAATTACTCTTTGGGGCACTTCTAAAAGTTCCTCTAATTGGAATATTTAATCAGAAATTGGAGGTGGCAGTTGCAGTTTTGAATAAGGGATGGAATGAACAGGAGATAGCTAGAAGCTCTTAAAAAGAAATCTCAGGTCATGGACTGCAGGTTTTATGCTGTAGAGTGTGGGCACTTTTTGCATTTTTAGTAGTATTCTGAAATGAAATAGTAGTAGAAAATTAACAAGCAAGAAATAAAGAATAAATTAGACCAATGAATTATGAATACCAGTGTTTACTAGGTATCAGTATTGCATAAGTATATGCTTTTGTGTACACAAACACACATATTTGTGTTATATATGTATAAAGTAATCTAAGGGCCATAGAAGTTTAAATGGCTACCAATATCTGTTTCATAAACCTATTAACTCCAGTTCTTTCAAGAGCTTTGGTGTGTATGAAGTCACATAGAGTGTTTCGTCGTATGATCAGTGAAATACTGAGAAAATTATATATATGCTTTTACAGCAGAAGTAGACAGTTGACTTGCTATAGAACCTGCCACCATCCAGTGAAACACTATAGATTCCAAACACAAGATCAGATTTGACAAAAAAACCCTCTTTATTTCAGTGTTTCTCATCATCACTTCCTATTTAGTATTAGATTGGAGTTTAAATGTACATGCATTTATATTGTTAAATAATGCAAATAAAAATGAATGAGCTTTGAATCTCATTGGAAATTTGCTGATGACAATGAAAGGAATGCTGTGAACTTCGGTAAACACTTGGGTCATGCTTTGCATTAAGAAACACTGAAAATGGAGTCTAAGTCAGCTCATATTTATTGAACTAATTACAAGTGCTGCTGCTGGTTCATTGAGAAATACAGTCTCAATCAAGATATTTCCCAGGAAACTTTCAATCATTAATTAGAGTCTTGCAATTTCATACCACATTTCTACACAGACACACACAGAAAAAGGCCAAAGAGAGCAGATTCTACGTTTACAACCACAGTCTGTTAAATGTTAGAGAGTATCTCATCAATGTTATTTCCAACATCTAAATTAATTTAGCAATTTTAGTCAGATTTAAAGTTCAGAACAAGGAAGTTATTTTTTCATATCATATATATCTATGCATATACATGCAAATATCCTGTACATATCCTTTCAATTTATCTTAGGAATCTTGAAACTTTAATGGTATTAGTGTGAATTGATGTTTTAATACATAATGTATCATAATATTTTAAATATCTGTTGGACATAATTTAGTAAAACATAGTTACCAAATCCTTTTGGGTGATTTAGACTGGAGGAATGTATGTTTTCATCTTGAATAGGAAAATAGTAAGGTCAAAAAAGGTATATGTATAACTGATTGATGGTTGTAAGAATTACATTAGTACATGATAAACCTCAAGTTATATCTCTACATAAATCATAGGGATCAGTTAAGTTGTGTTGGAAATGGAAGCTCACTGCCATTCCTCCACCAGTGCCTGCTATGCACTTTTCTTCTTTCTTTTGTGGTCCTTCTTTTGGGCTATTGTGTTAAAGGCCAGATGCTTACTTACAGGGACTTGTAACTTGATTCTGTATTTAATGTCTATGTTTCTAAAATATTTTTAATTTTTTTTTTGTAAATGTATTAATTGTACTGATCTGTCTAGAGTTTTGGAGAGAGGGCTCCAGAGAGAGATGCATGCAGACATAACTGTGTCTGCCTAGGGAGCAGCTTTTAAAGACACATCTACGGATGAACTGTTTAGCGTGGCTTGTCCCTAGACAGGTAAAAACAGGTTCCACATCACCAATGGTATACATTCTTTTCAGCTGGTTTGGTGTCTCAACAGAAAATGTTTTGATAGATGTGTACATGCAGGACCTTGAAGGGTCACCTTGGCTGCAAGTCTAGTTCATTGAGTAGGGTTGTGTGAGCAACGAAGAGGACCTAGTTGGTACTAGCCCTTATTCATACGGGTCAGATTTAATCATCCTTGCTACACTTGAGATGGTTTTGTATCTAAGGTACATATATGCCCAGCACAGCTAAACTGCAGCTGTAGAACTTAAAAACTACTGTTTGAAGTTGAATTGAGTAAAATTACTTATGAATATGTCTCTGGAAGACAAGCCCTTGGCAGTTTGCAAGGTTCATTTTTTAAATCTATTCAACACAGATCAGATTTCAGAATACTGGGCATCCTTATCATTGTCATCTAACAGTTATCATGTACTCTACATTGATATCCATGGTGCCATTAATTCTATACTGAAGCGCTAGTTTTGAAACGTGAGACTGAGGTGAAGCATCATCTCACATGCAGCATAACATACATGTAGTTCTGAATACTGCTGAATCACTCACATTGAGATCATGGTGAATTTCTACCCTATGGAAACCTGAACCTGATAAAAGTAACATTTTCTTGACAGGTTTATAATTTTCAGAATCTGTGACTGCTACTTCAGATAAATACTCTGCTCTTGAGAGAGAGAGAAATACTTTTAGCAAGCTGTATTGTGGATGCTTGTGTGCTAAATGCAGTACATAGCATGTGTTCAAACCAGTTTTATCCCACTCTGAAAAGGTCTATTTTATTATATTTACCATCAGATTTAACTCAGCCACCATTGTTATATTCCTTTTGTAATTATTTACACTGAGCGTGTGCTGATTACGTGCTACAGACCTTTCCTTTTCATTTTGCTGTCCAGCAAGTGATGGTGGCTTGTATAAACATGCTCTGATGACAGTGAGCAAAAGCAGTAATGAACAGTGAAGAGCCCTGAACAAGTGTATGTTTTTAAGTGGGAGTCAAGGATGTGATGGCTGGTAGCTTCTTTGTTATTTCTGGCCTTTTGTTCTACAACAAAACATTACAAATAACATTTTCTTTTGATGTATTCAGAACCTGAATTTAGTTAGCAAGCTTACTGTAGATAAGATAATAAAATGTAAATGTTGCTTTAGCGTGTTGTTTTAAATCACAGGGCAAATGACAGATGATAACTCAGTCATGTCATTTTTATTGTTGACAGGTTATAGCCATCAGGGCCCTGGGTTCACCAGCAGACTCTAGTTTTCCTGACCAATCTGTAATCCTCAAGTCTACCTGAGGCACATTTTTCATCAGTAATCGCCTGGCTTTTGACAATGGTGCATGAGGGCATGGTTGCAGAGGAGGAGGGCCATAGATTGTCCAGGACTACAGGAGCCTTCTGGTATGCATGGGTCCCAGCGATGTGATGGAGCCTTTGGAGTTAATGTAGGTCGCAGAGAACTCAGGGCAAAGGTTTCCCATTGGCCTCAGTGGTTTTTGAGGCAGGTTTTAAGGCAGTAAACATGTCTGCACTTGCTCACTTAGCCTTTTTAAAGAATACATAATTATTCTCACTGCTTGTCTCTTTGTTAGCTTCAATGGCTAGCATTTCTGTATGAGGAGGAGGCTTTTTCCTCTTTCTGCAAACGGATGTGTGTGTTGCCACTTTGTACATTTTGCTTGTGTTTAAAATTTATTTCATTGCTTCACAGAATTTTATTTGTGTCTATATACATTTGTATAAAGTTCTAGGTCAGACTGTTAATAGCTTGTCAATCCCTTGTCTCTTTTTAGAGGAGGTAGTCACCCCCAAAATATTGTTTGCAATACTAGACATTCGATCTGTGAATTAATTAATTGTGCAGTTCTGTGGTTTTTCTGTATTGCATGTTTATCTTTTATATATCTGTGTCATGTTTCGAATACAAAAAAATGGCAAAGATGCGTATTAAAAAAATGCTACCTGTTTTTATGGTCCCTGAAGAATATTCTGAAAGGATGTTCGTGATTTCAAAAAGTAATGGGAAGAATTAATTGATTGAAATCTCATGTTGAGTTAGTGGTCCAATAAACAATTGGTCATCAGATTTCCTCCATTGCTAAAAATGGGATAAAGACTTGTTATAGGAAATTTACAGAGACTAGAAGAAATTATGTACGATATTTGTACTATCATAAAGTCACATTATTATTCTTGCTTTTAAAATTTCTACATTTGAAGAATTAAAACAAAACGTAAGTCTGCTGCTTATTGCCAATATAAATTCCACAATTACAGATTTATGGCTGCTTCCTCCAGCAACTGTATTCATTTCAGTATTTTTAAGACATTTTTGTTAACCTATATTTGTGAAATATTCAAGATTGTTCTCTTAAGTGCCACACATTTCTTTTCATCTTTCTAAGTTTATTTGGTTTTCTAAATATATATTTAGCATAGAAGGAAATATTATCTAAGCTTTCATAACACAAACTGTGGTCTAGACCGTTCTCATCTTGTTTGCAGTTTGAATAAGGAAGGGACAAAATAATACTTGATGGTAACAAATTTGGATTGGTTAAATGTGGAATACTGAAATGCAGCTTGATATGCTAAAAAGTTTTCAGCCACATGCAATCATTGTGATTGTTGCTGCATTAAGGTTAAAAGAAGTCACAGGATTTCAGAGTGGATTTGTTTTGTTTTGTTTTGTTTTTCCAGAAGAGCAATCTAAATGCAAATTCTATACCTGAATAAAATTCAAGAAGCAGGCATAAATGAGGCTTTTGAAAAAAAATCAGTAGTGATGACACTTCGTAATTAGTTTGTCCTATACTTTGAATGTAAAAGCATTTTTTTCCCTGACTCGTATTATATTTATTAGCTAATAAAATTAGGTTTTTTATGTGTTGGCCATCTAACATTAATTCATCCCATATGCCTCTGTATGGTCTGAACTAAAACCAGAAGAAGACCTACTGTAATGCCAATACGTTAAGAGTTCAGAATCAATGAATCAAATATTCTGTTGATTTAATTCAAAGTCAGATTGTAAAATACAGTTTAAATGAGAAAATAAAGAAGCAGAAAAATGAGGAAAGATAATTATTTTAATTTTATTAGTAGACTGGAGTATATTAATTCAGTGCTATGTAAGAAACGAACTTACAATTAAACTTTAGCCAAGACCAAAGTCCGTGGAGCAGTTCATTAACAGCACTGGGTGCATGCCTTGTTAGTCCCTATGCACACCTTTACATTCCGCTTACGCATTTTTATATTATATTCTATTACATATTCATATAGGTTCTGAAAATTAATTACATATGCATCAAATTTCTAAGAAACAAAACTCGATCCAATGTCGATTGATGCAATCCTAGTTTGCCCATCTGCGCGTGTTCCTTTGGGGTATTCAGTGGTCGTGTGATGAAGGCTCATAGTCTTCCTTGGTCGTGTTCTTCTCACCCCAGGGTTTGAGACATGCATGTTAGGGTGATAGTTAATTAACTTCCTTATCTGTTAGGGCAATAGTTACACCACTCCCTTATCACGACGGCACATGACCCTCGGCCCG
Source organism: Dromococcyx pavoninus (assembly GCA_033558185.1). NCBI lineage: Eukaryota > Metazoa > Chordata > Aves > Cuculiformes > Neomorphidae > Dromococcyx > Dromococcyx pavoninus. The sequence goes on along the minus strand of JAUMJL010000283.1, from coordinate 3,213,376 downwards.
GGTCTCAGATTAGGGCCCAAGTTTACACGGTTTTCATCCACCTCTGTCTTAAGCACTTATAATTTATCAATATAGTTATGAACCTGTTAGCAAACCCCACACAATCTTATTTAAGCGAAATGACTATTAATTTTATTCTCTTCACAACTGTTACTCTTTTGTTGAAAAACATACCCTGGAAATTATTGATCTCTCCTGTCTCTTCCTGTTTCTCACTGTTTCTCCCAATCTGATACCAAACTCTAATTGAATAATATATCTGTGGCCCCTGCATCTCTTCAACATCTCTTCAACATCTCTTCACTATTTTCAGAAAGATATCATTCCAGTCCTGTTAGTATCTTTGCCACATTTCACACATGACAAGAATTTCCGTAGTGATTGCTGAAAACCAGTATTTTTTCTGACGAAGCCTATTACACAATCTCTCAAACCTGACCAATGCAGTTTTGGACAAGGACCTATTTTGCTGCCCTCTGCATGCTCCACACCAGTTTGCTGGAAAGCATGTAGGAAGTATTAAATATCACCATGTGCGGGCCATTCTTATGTTAAGCCAATTTAAGATAAATTACCAGCTTAAGATAATTATTTATAAGATTTGATATAACGTATCACATTTGTTATGAAATATACAGATGAAGAAATAAGAGAATATTGATCTACTTTATCAGATTCAAACATAAACGATTTCCTCCCTTCAGTCTGTGTTCAACTGTGTTGCTGCGGATGTCAGGGAACCACTGCATTTCAACACAATTTCATGTAGTCTTATACATTTTAGCTTATCACTGGTATTTGCTTGCATGTCTGATATGATAGTAATTGAATACTGTGAGCCACAACGGTTTTGGAGGTAACTGAATGCAAACTATAAATGCAGTATATTTAAAAAAACCCACTCTGACAGGAAGTATGACCATGAGTGCATCACAGAACCCCTGAGAGACCAGCTGACACTTAGTGTGTGTGCTAATATTCAGTGGTTAAGGTAAAGATTGTCTATGATATAGCAGTCTGTGAGAAATATATTTTTAGAGGAATGGATGTGGAATCAAGTAATGCTTTTTACTTACTTCCTTCACACACAGAAAAGAAGGAAAAACCCTTTCCAAAGCAAAAAAACTTACCATGCAGACAACATCTTAAGTCTCAGCACTGAACAATGAAGAGTGGTTTTGTTCAAGATGTGAAGTTCTTCGGCATATAAGTAAATAAATGATCACTGAACACACATAAAATAGAGTGAGGGGAGGGAAGATGCAGCGTAAATTGAGATTCTTTTCTTGGGATGTTCAATGCATTTATGTTAATTAGCCATTTGAAAAAAAGCCCACAATGTATTAATGAGTGAAGTTAGTGAGTCTTTTGTTTCCTGCTAAAGTTAGGCCGACTACATGTACTTTTTTTTGTGCTGATCTTAAGTTCCTCCATCTTTGCTTGTCTTGTAATATAGTTCATCTTCCATAGCTACACTTTGCTGATGTGTTTACCTACGCATTTGGCATTGTAAGACACAGATACTTAATTTCAATTAAATTGTTGATGGATCTCATTAAATAATCAAAAATATGTTTTATACTCTGAACTACAAAAAGCCGTATAATATAAAACCGTATAGTAAGCTATCACACTAATATTTGTATTTCATCAAATTGTATCATCTGGTTAAAATTATGTCCTTATCTCAATATACTATGTATATTTGCACTTTAATTTTGTGTTTACTTACTAATCCATCTAGACCAGAGGACTTTCCATCATATATTTACTGTTCTGTCCCACTTAATGATGTCTCAACTAACCACTTAGGCTTAAACAATTGAGTTTACATAGAGATGTAAACAACATGGAGTACATTGTCAAGATAACATTCTCTTGAAAGTGCTCTTTATACACCCTGTTTCCATTCAATATGGCTCCCAAACAACAGCAATCAGCTTCTACTAGTGCTCCTAAGAAGCAAAGGAAGGTAATAGACTTGGAAACCATTGTAACAATGATAAAAAAACATGCAGAAGGAAAAAAATGTTATTAAAATTTGCTGTGATCTAGTTTTGGTGCATTCAACAAAAAAAAATAAATTGTGCAGGGTAGTACAATATAGTACTGTGTTAAATGTATATATATTACTTTAAAGGCATCCACTATTTTGATGGCATTGAGTTGTCTTAAACAATCCCTCTACCTCATTTCATAAGACAAGAGAAGATGGAAAATTTCATCTGTATGATGCAGTTGCCAAGTACATTACAGTATTAGTATTACAGTACTAATATTTTTATTAATATATTATCACTGTATTTAAATAATTAATGAATGTGATATATGTGTCATGCTAGTGTTAGGTTAGGTTAATTGAGGTTAGGTTAGCTTAGGATAGGTTATATCAGGTCAGTTGTATACATCAACTTGCTTAACGATGGAATAGGCTAATGACGCTCTGGTCAGAACTCTATACTGTTGTTAAGTGAGGAACAACAGTAGTTTATTTTTAGAACTTTCAAAAAATATATTTTCAAATTGATTGTCTATCACAAGGAAATGAAACCTTTTGATCCCATACATACCAAAACCAAGCTAATCAAGCTGTAATGCTGAAAAGTAAGTGGCTGGCAGCCAGCTTTGTCACTGTATCTTTCAAGGTATCTGTCTTTGACATCATTTAATGTGATAGATTGGCTCTCATGTATGAGCATTCAAATGTTCTTCTAAGATTGTGGATCCAACGCTGTGAATACATTGCAAAGATGAAAGTTCATTCTATATCAAGACAACCTCACTTAAGCTTACAGTTAATTTATGAGGGATCCTGAAGGATTGTTCCAGGCATAGAGCTAGGATTCAACTGAAGATCACTTGTGCTCTGGCCCTATAAGAGTAGGTCTTTGGTCATTTTATCTGCTCTTCTTGATGTTTTTTTATCCCTTCCAAATAAAGTTTTCTTCCAGTTTATCAGCTCACAGTAAAGATGGTACCAAGTCAAGAAGTAGCTTAATTTCTTGGTTAATGGTTGAGTTAACCCCAAATTCCAGCACATTAATAATTAAAACTGTATTTTCAGGGTGGATTTTTTGTTCTGACAGTCATATACAGAAATGAGAAAATTTGCTTTATCTAATAAACTGAGATCTAGACATTAACGATAAAAGTTCTCACAATGTAGTTAAATCCAGAAAATATATTATGCCTTTGAACCAGTCAGTTACAGTGTTGTCTCATCAGACTCAGAATCTGGCTCCTAGCTTCAGAACTAAAATGAGCTTCTCTATCTGCTGCTTGCTCTTTTCTTTCCTTTTTAAGGGCGCTGTGCATAGAGTCTTTTTTCCCTGTCAATTTGAGCCTTAGCTCTTCCTACTGTGACTTCTGGTGCCAGAAAGTAAAAAATGGCCTACTAATCATTTTGACATGGACTAATGCTTTGTATGAGATCCTCGTTGTCCTGCCCACAGGACAGGGAAATGTAAAAGAAATGTGTTTTTCACTAAGCAGGGTGGAATGTAAGACTGATTAGCTTCAAGGGGCTTGTTAAGGCTCAGTTTTGTCTTGAAATTAATTGGAGAAAATTAATTTTAAGGACCTTGGAGTCAGAAGTGCAAATATGGACTGTGAGCCTTTAAAAACTGTACAACCAAGCAAAGCTTAAGGTCCTCTGATCTGCAAAGTGGTTAACCAGGAACAGGGCAAAAGGATGGGAATAAAACTTGAGTAGAAGAAAGAACTGAAGGATAAGCAATATAAATTCAGGATCAGACTGAATGAAATGATGAGTGTAGAAGTCTTTGAAACCTTCTGGTGGTAAACAAAACAAAGCTTTTAAGCAGAAGCTTCCCTAGCATCCTTCTTGCACCTTCCTTCTTTGGTTTTGAAGTATACAACTGAAACCTGCAGGTACTTGTAAATTATAGCCTATAGTTGATAATTTCTTTTCTCTCAGGAAATAACGGTGGAGTTCAAGTTATGATGGATCTGGGGCTGTCATACAGCTTCAGTCCTGGAAGGCTCTGGTGAAACTGCTGTTATCTCTCCCTTTAGCTTCTTTGTTTTGATGATCTAAACCAATAGCATTTCAAAAAAACTTTCATATGAGATGTTTACTGAGAGTGAGTGTTGTACAACACACATGCCTTCACCAGTACTATTTTGTGGTGCATGTGCATTTTTAATAGACTTGGGAACTTGTGCTGCCTTAGTCATACATTTTTCTTGGCTCAAGTTTCCTGTGTGTTTCCTAAGGTAGAGTGTAGTCAGTATGTTTGTCAACAACTGCAACTTTACTGACAAAGATATAATTAGAGTCATGCCTAAGTGTACTTCTAGGGAAAAGTACAAGTGTTACCTGTCAGCAGAGATATTATTTTCCCCAGAGACTGTTGTAGAGAGACAGGTTTCCCATGGACATACTGTTCTTTTATGTGATGATCTGGGGAGGAAAAAGCTTTTATTAAAGAAAGCATCATGTGGATGCCTAGTAATTCTGGTATCTCTCATGTCAATTTGGGCAGCATCCTCGATCTGTAATTGGAAAATAGTGGGGGCACAGAGAGACTAACATTCAGACCCCTGAGGTTATTTAAATCCTTATACCACTGACATTGTGAGTTAAAAGCTTAGACAGGAGCAGGACTGTTACAATCCTTTGAGGGCTACCTGTGTGATTAGCCAAGATTTTACATAAAGACCTAAAATCTGATATCACATACTGCTGAGTGAAAGCATAAACAAATATGAAGATAAGACTACTCTGGTGATATAAGAACATATATAGCATGAATATTAGTATTTAAAACAATTAATTTTGTGTTTATTCTGATTTCTCTCTTTTTTTTTTTTTAAATATTGTGTTGGGAAGGGGAAGAACCTTACCTGTTCACATCCTAGAGGAAGTAGCTATTTATGAGTCTTACTCTCTCTCTCACAGATTTCCCTTTTGTCACACACTCAGACAGCTGCCATTGAGACTCAGGGCTGAACAACTGAATGAAAATATCAGGGTGCTCTTGGTGCTTTTTGCACTATCTAGACATGGAAAATAGCCATACTCTAATGTATTTTCAGTCCAGATCAGTGTTAAGTAGACTGACAGTCTGAAAAAGACAAGAGGTTTAAACCAGTGTTTTTCTCAGAACTATGGATTCCAACTTGGTCCACAATTGTATTTTATCAGTCAGCAAAGACATGTTGCATTATATAGTCTTTTAGGCCTTTCTTGAAGCAAATAGATCTAAATTTATTAATACTATTATGATTCTTCAAATGTAAAACTGAAGATCATAAAAGGCTTCTAGAGGTGTCTGGCTTGTATCTTTTAAATCTTAAAAGTGGTGTCAGAAGAATTTTTAAATGTGATAAATATACAAGGTGTTTTATTTATATGATGACTTTAGGGAATGTATTTGTAGTTGGTAGACTTAAAAAATTTAACAGTTGCTGGATGTAACATATAGCATTGTCTTCTGTTACTAGCAAAGACAAATAACTTCTAGTAGCATATAGTACAACAACAACTTTTACATTGAATTGCACTGCTTGGAAGCAAAATCATATCTGTAAACCAAGGGCAGGTGGCTGGATAGACAGATGAAAAACTGGATTGCTTCATTTTATAACTGACACATTTGGAATAATAAAAAAAAGGGAAGAAATACATGGGATGCAAACTGAACGCTCACAATTTGGGAAACAACATATTTCTAATTTTCATTTAAGGAAAATTAAAGGAAAATTGTTGTGATATTCTGTGTGTGCATGGTAGGAAACCAATTTCAATAGAAATAATAGAAAATGTGTTGCAGGACTTTGAAAAAGAGAAGAAGATCCCTTGGACTTGATGTGCCTTGCTTCCTTTTGTGTATTGACAATATTATTGGTATCTGGAAGTGAAAAATTAAGAACTGTGATTTTACATCATGTTCTGATAAATAATTAAAAGAGGGCACATGTTTTGTTGGCTTTTAAGATGTTTTGGACATCTTGGGGAAAAAAGAAAAATTTTGGATTCACTTGGACCCCATGGATTTCCTGAAGACCAGAACAGCTAAGAACAGTCAAAATACGATTTAAGTGGTAAAATAAAAAAGTAAAAGCATTTTCCAAGAACTAAGAACTGAGCCTGGTGGAGAGCTTGTACAAGGATGAAACAAATAATAATTTCCGAGAGCCAAAGGAAAGTAATGGCAAATCTTATTCCTCACATTCACATCCTTGAGCTAGTGAAGGATTCTGTCTTGATTTGCCAAAGGTCCTTCATTTGTACCAATTAACATTGTTAAGTGGCAGAAGTTCAAGACAAGTACTTAAAGCAAAAGAGTAAGGAGATAGGAAGTAACTTTTAGTCAAGCAAAAGATAAGGGAAAAGTTCCTGCTGTAAAATATCATAGTGTTTGGTGGGGATAGTGAGAGAGGTGGAAGCAGAAAAGGACCATAAAAGATGGAAAAGTTATTTTTGCATCACTTTCATGTGGGAAGAGAAAATTACTAGGTATGGAATTGCATCTATGTGAGCAAGGTATCTCTGTACAGTAGGTTTTCAAGTAGATTTGTGTATGTAAAATTCTGTGAAACCTTTAAATTATAACAAAGTGTAGTACATGGAGAATGTGCAGCATTTTTGACTGCTGGCATAAGGTATAAAGTAGATATTAGGAGATAAATACTACAGACAAATCTTTTCTTCCTTATCCTGCAGGTAGGAGAACAAGTATGGAGAATGGGAGAAACTTTAGTTTGGCCCCAATTGAATTTGGTTTATGGTCTGGTTAGTAGTCTGATCTTACTTGTGATCAGAAGCAGATTGTTTGCCTGTAAAGTAAGTGAGAGGTTAAAGAGCAGACCAGAGTTTCATCTCAGCAGTCTGTCACAAAACTATGAAAGTTGAATGGGATTTGAATGGTGGTTAAATAATCCCTGCTTGTAGACGAGTTTATTTGGATTATTTTAAGTCACATTTATTCTCTTCTTCTCTTTCATTACTGATACTTAATAGATACTCAGTTTTGTACTGGTACAGATATGGAATGATGTTCATCTGTTTTGGTAAAATTGGATATCAAGCCACAGGAAAGAAGCGCAAACTGTTTCTCTTTACCAGACAATAATTCGGAAGAGATAAGAAGTGAGAAGGAATTTTAACCTTTAACTGCCTGCAAATTGGATCGTTGTGTATGTAGAACAGTTTTAGAAAAAAGTTCTAGAAAAAAAGAAAGTAAAATAAATGTGCAGAAGATACATAAAAAATAAGAAATGTTAAGCCATTTATATCCTGAAACAAAAAGGTGACATTGAAATGTTGAAAGACTGACTGAAATGGCACTATGAAGAAGTATAATAGATAAGAAAGATGAGACAACTGGATCAATGAAGAGATAAAACAGGAAAGGTGGAAGCTGGAAGATATATATTGGGAATAAGTGTGCAAGAATTTGACTAGAAATTCTGAAGGTAATTCTTGTCTGGTTGAAGAGAGAGCTGAAGAACCGAGGAAGACGGAGGAGGTGAATTTGAGTGTTTTCAGAAGCAATTTCCTGGTGTAACTGCAGATTGCCTGAATTCCATAACTAATGTGGTAGTCAAATTTTATTAAAATTTTTGGATGAAACAAATTATGATATTAAGTAAATATGTAGATGAAGAACACTAATAACAAATCAAGAGTTCATACCATATCAGTAGTGTTCCTGAAAGTAAGAGGATCCTCTGCTGTGAAATTGTTTCTTCCTTGGATAAAAGAAATATAGAAGAAATTAAAGTCTGGAATTTGAATGACTGTTATGCTAGTTTAATTCTCAGATCACTCCACTCAAGATTTGAGATAGTAATATTTTGATGGTATCTCCTGCTCCACATCTTAACAGCAAATGGTGTCTCAAAATTTATTTTCAGAAGATAATAATCATTCAGGTGCAATCGTGCTTGCTATTTATATGACTGTGTAGTCCTAATCATGATAATATCTGGGCATATATTTAGAATCCAGGCGCCCAGATTACATTTTGTATATGATCTGAAACAGCTACAAGTCTGATTAAGAAGATGTCTGTGACTCATTTAAATATTGAAAATAGAACAATTTGAGAGCATTTTTATATAATTAGCATAATACTTTGCTACATTCTGCTAAGTATTCTGAACAGAAATTAAACTTTACGTGTGTTTAATTAGAGAAGTATGAAAAATAAATATCCAAGAAAGATTTACGGCACACTATGGAACTTCAGAAATTCTTATGTCACCAGCCCCAGCTTTGTACATTTCCCATAAATATTTCATTAACCAGTATTTTGTCATCATCTCACTTGCTTGCTTGTTTATTTGACAAAGAAACGTTTTAGAAGGCTTTTCCTTTAAAAAGGTCTGGTCTTTGACTATAAGGCCTGGAAGTTTATGTCTTAATCCCTTAGTCCCAGTAATGTTAAACCAGACCATATGCCAATGTTCCTCCCTCTGTTTGGTGTGGTCAAATCTATTTGACTTTATGCCTGCTCCATCTAATCACATCTGAATTTCCCCTAGTGGTTGCTTCCCTTTTGCCTCCACTGGATTCCTGCAGAAAATTAGTATGTCTTTTGACAACACCTTAAGCCTTCTCAGGAGGAATTTTCCATAGGAAGCTTTTCCTCACAGTGTGTGTTTGTCCCTATTTATGTAGAACTTAAGTTGCCTTTAGGAAATGGAGATGTCAGATGGACAGATTCTGGAGCAGAACAAGAAATGCTATAAGAAAAATACCAAGGTATTTTTTTGTGTGCATCAATTTAATTCTTAATCATATTAATAGAATCATAGAATTATTTAGGTTGGTAAGGGCCTTCAAGATCATTGAGTCCAACCATAAGGCTTAACGTTGTCAAGTCCACCACTAAACCATGTCCCTAAGTGCCACATCTACACATCTTTTAAACACCTCCAGGAATGATGACTCAACCACTTTCCTGGACAGCCTGTTCCGATACTTGACTACCCTTTCTGTAAAGAAATTTTTTCTAATCGCAAATCTAAACCTCCCCTGGAGCAACTTGAGGCCACTTCATCTTGTCCTATCACTTGCTACTTGAGAGAAGAGAGCAACACTCACTTGCTACAACATCTTTTCAGGTAGCTGTAGAAAGCAATAAGGTCTCCACTCAGCCTTTTCTCCAGACTAAATAGCTCCAATTCTCTCAGCTGATCCTCATGACTTGTTCTCTAGACCCATCAGCAGCTGGTTGCCCTGCTCTGGACACACTCCAGCAGTTCAGTGCCTTTCTTGTAGAGAGGAGCCCAAAACTGAACACAGTATTTGAGGCGTGGCCTCAGCAGCGTTGAGTACAGAGGAACAATCACTTCCTTAGTCCTGCTGGCCACGCTATTTCTGATACAAGCCAGGATGCTATTGACTTTCCTGGCCACCTGGGCACACTGCTGGCTCACCTCTTGACCAACACTTCAAAGTCCATTTTCACCGGGCAGCTTTCCAGCCACTCTTCCCCAAGCCTGTAGAGTTGCATGGGGCTGTAGTGGCCCAAGTGCAGGACCCAGTACTTAGCCTTGTTGTATCTCATACAGTTGGCCTTGGCCCATTGATCCAGCCTGTCCAGATCCCTCCATAAAGCCTTCCTTTCCTCAAGCAGATCAACACGCCCACCCAACTTGCTGTCATCTGCAGACTTTGAGGGTGCACTCAATCTTCTAGTCCAGATAATGGATAAAGATATTAAAAAGAAATGGCCCCAACACTGAGCCCTGGGGAACACCCCTTGTGACTGGCTGTCAACTGGACTTAACTCCAATCACCACCACTCTTTGCGTCTGTCCAGCCAGCCATTTTTTTATCCTGTAAAGAGTACGCTCGTCCAAGCCATGAGCAGACAGTTTCTCCAGGAGATGAGGTTTGTCAAGCAGGACCAGCCTTTCGTAAACCCATGCTGACAGGACTTGATTACCTAGTTGCCCTGTACAGGCCACGTAACAGCACTCAAGACAATCTGCTATGTAAGTTTACCTGGCACTGAGGTCATGCTGACAGGCCTGTTAGTTTCCTAGTTTCTCTTTCTGGCCCTTCTTGTAGATGGGCATCACATTTTGTGACCCAGAGTCAACTGAGGACTCCTACAATTCCAGTAGTCTCTCTCTCTCTCTCTCTCTCTCTCTCTCGGACTGCCTGATACTCATCAACCTACTCGCTTCTTCCTGGAACTCTGTCACTAAGCAGAGGAGTTGCTCTACCTGGGTGCATCTCGCATGGGTGTACTCACTGCTACTGTCCAATACTGGCACAAGAGCAGGGCATAGCCTGTAGCCTGATGCAACACATTCCCACTGGGGCTCTGTATGGGTAGCTGTGTCAGTCATGGTGAGTGCAGAGCCTAAAGAGACGATGGCTCTTTGCTGAATGGATACCATTACAACCACATTGAGCTGGGAGAGCTTCAGCACCCTTCCTTGTGAACTGCTGCTCCAAACCCTGTTTCTCCACCTCCACCTCCAGCAGCATTTCTGCTTGCTAGCCTGCCCTAAGGGCTTCTTTTATATGGGGAATACGGGTGTCTTGCCTGCTGTCTTTGGCCTGCTCCACTCAGGTCTTGTCAGCTGCTGTCATGCAAGCTGCCAGCAGCTTTCTTGGCTCCCCTTGAGGTTTCCCCAGTTGAGGAAGTCCCCCTGTGCACTCACTAGAGCTCTCGGCTGGGGATTGTGCTGTCACTGGAGCTGTTCAACTCGGCTACTGAGCACTGTTTTCTGTTACACCATGTGTAAATTTCCAATCATTGCTCCTGGCCCCACGCAGGTTCCATCAGCCATTGTTGCATGAAGTGAAGGCTCCTGGCAGCTCTCTCGGCTTATGAATACAGTATTTGTCCCAAAGGCTTGACTGGAGTAGGTTTGAAACTTGATGTCTGTAATTCAGTTGCTAATGCTAAGCAAAGAGGATTCCAGAGGGCATCCTCTTACCCTTTCAAGATGCATCTAAGGAACTGTCTCACACTTTCTAAAGACCATGAATTGTGTAGGTTCATTGATACAGCTGCCATAAACCCCTTGTGTTTGGCCATTTAGTTCTGCTTGGGTATATATTTAGTTTTCTTAGTCAGAAGCTTCCGAAGATTTTTTTTAAATGAATTGTCACCGATACAGGCTAAACTGTTTTGTAGTTCTTAATTCTACAGACTGCATTATTGCTGATATATTTCTGCTAGAGTACTTAATTTTGAGGGCTTTTTTTTTTGTTTGATAACGTTTTTCTTTTTGTGCACTGTGTAAAGAGGTTCTAATATGTTCTGATGCGATTTTTGCAGGGATATTATGTACAACTTTAGCAGGTACCTCAGTAAATATAAAACATGAACATTTTCACACTCCTAAGCTTAGGCATAGTTTAGTATGTGCTACACAGCTATCTAACCTGCAGCTCACTCGTAGCTATTAGAGCGGTGGTGTTTGATAACCTCTTATAGAGAAAACAGCATTTTTGAGACTCTCTGACCTGAATAAAATAACAATGTTCAGAGAGAATATTGGTGCATATTTAAACAGATGATAGTTGGCTGTGAAGACAAGTGTCAGTGGTTTTATGCATCAGCAATTATTCCTAAAATTTAATTGTAAGTCAGCCCAGGAAACAAACAGTAGGTGCAATGCCTGATGCGCATCAAGGGTTTCATTAGTTACAATATCTTCATGTCTCTGACTAAGCAGATTCAGTTGGTGGTGCTGTGTAAGCACTGCTAAATCTGCCTAGAAACACAGTTATGTGAATACAGAGAGGTAATTAACCCTTATCAGACAAGTTACCTGAAGGAAATCCTCACATGCTTGTCATCAAAAATGAAAGAATTTATCTTTTGGCTTACAGGGGAGCCTCTGTTTTATTATGTTTCTCTCACTGGGACTAAATATGCCACTTTTTCATTCTAATCAGGTTTGTTACTTTCTGCTGCTTTGATAAATGGAAAAGGTAGTAAAACAAACTTGTGTTGTATTCTTATATAGCCTCAAATGTCTTACACAGTTTTTTTTGTTTCTGATCCAGTTCTTTACTTTTTTCTATACTCGATTCTAATTGGAAGCCTTTTCCAAAAGGGGCTTGCTGGTTTCATTTTAATCTGTATCACAAGACTCTTCTCTCTTATTAGCTTATTTGGGTACAGGGCTTAAAAAATTAAGCATAAAAGAGTGTATGAAAATCACTATGTTCAAACAAAGAGATCTAATATGAAGGAAATATATAAATATTTCTGTATAAGGAAATTATCAGGTTTTTGCAGCTGCTTTCTACTATAATATTTGAGGACAGAAAAGGCTGTTTCGGTTTGAGTGTGTGTGAAAGGGCATGTTTTGAATTACTAAATGCTAAGAGTTAACTAGAGAACTAGAAAAATGGATCTTTTTCTCTGTATTCAGTCCCATCAGTTTTAATAAGATAACTTAAGACTGATTTTTTTTTGCTTTCAGGAAAACAGCTTCAAAAAGGAATTTGTTTAGATAATATTGAATTGGTATCTAGAAATTTCTAATTTTTAATATATTTTTTCTTTTATTATTTTGAATATATGCACTTTGAATTGTGAATTTACTGGATTATGACATAATATTGCTACTGTTTCTATTACTATTACTTTTATATTTCCATTTATTACAGATAGTTAAGAACAGTTGCTTCTTGATTCAAATCAGACATACTTTTCTGCATGCATATGTCTCTATTTGGTCTGTGATTTGACATATCCCAACTGGGTTAAGTGAAAGAAACAAAATTTCTCCTTTGCCTTCATCCTACCATAAATTTATTGAATGTTGGCTGCTGACCTCTTCCTCTCTGGGGTTTTCTGTGACTAAATGGGTAGAGAGAGTGGATGGCTAGAGACTGACTTTATCTCCATGCTTGCTGGTCCTTATAGACAGTTGGATACTGAAAAATGAGAAAGACACTTCTTAAGATGACACAAATTTATTTTCCCTCAACTTTTCATCACTCTAAAGGAAAGGGAAGCATGGTGAATGGGGTAGATGACCATTTGATGTCCTGGACAGTGTTATTTAGTATTATTTTGTTTATACTAACTTTTCCCATAAGGTCCTAAAATTTAGGACCTCACCCTGACTGGATTGCTCCTTCCTTCCCTTATCACTTAGTGAAGTGCAGAGTCACAAGAGATTCCTCCTCATGCCCTTCTCCCCAATCCGCAGAATTCCCCTCCATTTCCTAGTGACAGTGTTTGCATAAATGTGGTACTAACATAGAGGAACTTTCTTGTATCACAAGCAGTTGCTCAGCGACTGTGTATAAAAGAATAGGTTGACACTTCCTGAAAACTACTAATAAAAAGATCAGCTTAAAATGTTCATGTTCTTCTGGAGATAATGATGAGACATTTTCACTTTTCTACTATTTCTTATTTCTGCTTAACGTAATGAAGTGTATTTTTAATAAAGTAGGCTATGTATCCAAATCTTATGCGTTGGTTGGTCCATAAACATCACTTATTTAATACGTCAAAACTTTGAAAATATTGCCATGTGTAGAAAGAAGGCTAAAATCATTCTGTGTTGCTTCAAATAGCCTAGTGCATGCAAAGATGCTGTGTTCAATTAAGAAGGTTTATAAAAATTGTCATTGGCACATAACAGATGCTGGGTAATTTTGGGTAAACAGTTCACTTCAATCTACCATACACTAGGGAGTAATTAGCATTCTTAGTGGCTCAGCGTACTAAGTGCTTAATAGAACATATTTTTCTTATTGGTCTCCATGTGGCTGTAGTTCATCCACTTCATTATTCCACTGGCTTAACTGCATATGTTTGCTCTGTTTGTCTAGAGTTCAGATAGTCTTCTTCTATTGAAGAAAATGCTTTAGGCTTCACACAACTTCAAGACATACCAATTGGTCTTGGATGGCACTCAAATTGCTGTTAGTTGTTTTTGGAGTGTTGTTTCTCAAGCACTGAGTGTCAAGTATCAAATCCTTGATTATGAACTTGATTCTGTTTCTTTTGAACTTGCAATTTTTTTTTGGCTGTCAAAACGCTTTTTCATGAAATGCTATTTCATGGATTTGAAAGAATGATAAGTGTTTTCATGGTATGATTTTAAATTCAATTTCAGCTTATCCATGAACTAGCTTTATCCTTTAATACCTAACTTTCGAGGTCTTTAGGCCTTCGTTTGTATCATATTTGAATGTATATTGCATTAAGACTATATTAATTCAGTTTCCTACAGTGGTGAAAACTTCACATATATTCCTTTCTGACTTCAGTAAAACTCTTACTGGTTTTATTGCCCAGCTGAAAAAATATTTATTTAGTAAACTGTCTGCAGAATGTCTTGCAAATTACTTATAGAGATTTTTGTGAATTTTGGATGGCAGTGTTTCGAAGCCTGAATTCATTATTGCCATCTTCTAGTTAAAAGTGCAAAGCTCACATACCAGAGTTACCAAGGCTAAGCCTCAGAATTAATTTCCTGGGAAAATTTCTGTAAAGCACTATGAAACTTCAGCTTTAGTTGTGCTGCTGTTCAGCATTTCACATTCATGTTCATGTGTTTTTAATATGTTTGCTAATGCCTGTTATATATGATGTCTGAACAAATACTAACCACTGCTTATTTTGATTGTATATAGATTTAATTAAATTATTGTGATCTTGAGCTCTGGTTTCTCTTTGGCTGTAAAATTTTTGAAGCAGAAGAGTGACCAGCTTAAATTTAGTGAGCTAGCTCTTATCTGATAATTATATTCCATGGGTTTTTTTGCTCTTCATTGTTTGTACGTAGGTGGCTGAAATTTACATCACGTTTCTTTCAGCTATCTTTGTACATGTAGGGTGTCATTATGGTCTGCGTATGGTCTGGGCACCTTCACTTCACCTCACCAGCAGAGTTACTTATTTTGGGATGACAGAGACTATTCTCCAGAGATTTGTGTCTCTCTACATTGTAGGACATTATTCCTTAAGCAACAGTAAAAGAAAAAATAATGAAAAGATTTGTGTTTCTGGTCTTGTGCTGCTTATGAAACTGCTATCTATGTGTTGAAGTCATGAGCCTGCTTATTGGCTGCCCAAAGAATATTATATCATGAACGTCCAGTCTTTATAACCAGATTTAAATTAGCTAAATTGAGATTCATCTTTGATCAAGTGTGTTTGGTGATGTTAATGGTGGTGTTCATTTTATTGAACCATTTTCAAGGAGTCAATGATGATCCTAAGATTCCACTGTAGTATGAGGCATACAACACATCTCATTAGAGAGATGGATGTTACAGAAAATAGAAATTCTATGTGATTGATTGTGAATTCATAAATTATTTCTAGGTGAGAGACTCACCTGTCATTAAACTGCAGAGGACTGCATTGTGTCTTTACAAAGACTTAGAGTATTCTTTACAAGCTTTGGACTGCGAATGATCCTGCATTACAACTTTCACTTATACCCTATTATTTATCCAAATTAAAAGATCTGGAGACATGATAACGAGTAAATACTGCTGCGTACATTACCTCATATTTGTAGCTAGAATTACCTTTTCCAATCATATATTAAAAAATAAATTCCAGACTTTTTGAGTCTCCTTTAGATGGGTTTTAGACTAGTGACTGAAAGAGGTAAATCATCTTGACTTTGTCCACTAGATCTTTTCATGAACACTTTTAAACCCCTCCCCCGAATAAAATCCACCCTCCATAAAGGAGGATTTGGATATTTTTGTTTAAATGGGTTCCCCTTAATCTTGCAGTGCTGTTAGTAGGTTTTAACAGTACACTGGAGTGTCAGTTTGGGGAAATTTATAGAAATGGAATAAACATCATGATGTGTGCGGGTGTAACTTTATGTACTTAGTTAGCTTAGTGAGTGTACCATCACTGATGAGTTCTCCATAAGAGGTAACTCAGTATTTTTGTGCACTGAAAAACTTGGTTGAATGCAATTATTTACATGTTCACAATGTCTTCTTGTTGCATTGATGATGTTGAAACCTGAAGTGGAGAAGGAATAGGAGAAGAAAGGAGAAAGAGACTTCCATTGAGGAGAAAGAACAAAGAACTTCCATTTTATCCCACTACTTTTCCAAAGCCTTCCTCCTGGTCAAGAAGTAAGCAATCTTGTAATCTTCTGTTTACAAAAATTAAAGGAGAAACACACCAAACGGGTCATTTAAATAGAAGTGACCATGAGAGACTCAACTGATCTTTGACCTTAGAAAGGTAAGACAGAATGGAAAGAAGCAAAGGGTTCAGCTGTGAATTAGATAGAACTGATTCTTTAATGGATTTTCACGATTCCATTTTACTTGGAGGTGGTTGTAGTTTAATATAGTTTTTTATTTTTTTTAGATATGAAACAAAAGAAAATCATTTCTTTAGTTTAAAGGTCTGAAAAGGCTTTTGTGTTGAAGTTAAGATGTGTTTTGCTATACTCCTCTAAGCAATGAATTTGGGGATTGCTTGCAAAGTTTTGTAAAGAGAGAAGCTTTGGTATTTTCAGTGGCCTTGATTTCCACACTATGCACAACCTTCTATTTTATAGTCTGAGCATCTGTGTACATTGCCAAATGGCATTTTGCTACTCCAGAGCAAAAGTTGTAATTTCATGACTCTTCAAAACGCGGGTGGTAATGTATTCTCTGGGACAAAATTATTCTTTACTCTTAGTAATAAAATCAAAGGCATTGGAGATGAAAGAGGCCCTGCCATAACATAAGAAGAAATGTGCATACTATCATAGGAGCTTGTCTAGGCCAATGAGTTACCTCTGAGTCTTTGCGTCTGGGTGTCTTAGATTCAGGTTTTAGTAAGAAAAGTGGCATAGTTTTTTTCTTAGGAAATCTATCTTCTAAATGCCTATTCGCTCCTAGGAAATTATGTAGAAAAATGAGATACATATTATAGTGTATAAGCAGATTATATTAAAACTACTAGGATAGTAATCAATAGGAAAAATTATATAGGTCTTCTTTAGGCAAATGGCTCCTTCAAAAATGTAGAGAATCTGCTTTCTTCTTATTTGAAGGCAAGCTTGAATGTAGACTGAGGTTTTAATTACTATCTCTAAAACTATCTTGCCATAGTATTATGTTGACTAATATCACAATATTGAAATGATGAATATAGGTGTTGAACATTATTCTGTTGCTATTAATCGTGATAGCCTCTTTACTTATAGCTTTCATAATTAGAATTCCTTCTTTTTGTTTACGTATCATGATAAGTATTTTATTGCTAGGATTTGAAAGTCAAATGGAAAGAAACACACTATTTAAAGAGGCAAGTAGTTTTGAAAAATACATATTGGAAATACATTATTTTAATGCTTTAATGACTGTGTAGAGCAAAATAGAACTCCAGTATTCATGAAGAAAAAATGCAGCAGTGTTAACTTGATGTCTCAGAGAAAATCAGAAAATCTTTCACTCCTAGATCTCAGTTTTGAAGTGTGACAGAAGGGATTTTGTGTTAGGTTGGGTGGCAGTCTCTGTTCTGTGTCTAGAAACAATTGCTGGCAACAGGAGTGTAATTGACAGCACATGTGAATTTGTAGATTCAGTTCTCAAGTGAATTCATAAAGCATTTCTGTAAGAATATGTTTATGTCTGAAATTGCTCTGTATATCAAATGTTAGAATCTGTCAGACTGCAGAACTCAAAATGATAGCTTACTTATGCACTATGTTTACTTTAAAAAGAAACTAAAACACAACCACACACATGAAATCAAGATATCTACCCAATTAAACTGACTATTATCACATATTTTCTTAGAACATAATTAATGATGTATATTTCTTAATGTGTATTAATTTGATCTAATTGCAATCAGTGGCTAATTATACTTTGATACTTACATTAGGGAGAATTGGAGAACTGGTTTACAAGAAGGATTAGATTAACTAAATATTCATTGGCTAATCAAATGTCTACACCTATGTTGGATTAAATCCCAAGCAAAGCAGAGTTATTTATGCATAAGAGAAGATGTCTTGCTAGTTAAAATAATTAAAGTTTAAAAGACTGTTCAGTCTAAGAAACAAATCATCATTCTTCTGGGCTGAAGAATTAACCATAGAAAGTGGTGGCATAAAAATATCTTGTGTATTTAAAACTAGAACCTATAACATTTTTAAAAGCAGTTCTGTCCTATGATGAAGGTGGCCAACGTGATGTTGTACGTGACCAAAACTATGCTTTATGAATTCTGTATTTCCGTACACTGATTTTGGAAAAAGATTCAGATTTTTTTTGGCATGGGAAATAAATAAAAGAAGAAAAAAATGTTAATCTGAGGCTCCAGCTTATTGTATTTCCTCACATGGCACGTACTATATGTGCAATGCATTCTTATATACAGAACCATAATCAACACACTAGGATATAGTATAAGGAGGAGATGTGTGGAAGCCACTTTTACAGTCAGCTTTTTAGCAATGGAGGTTTTTTAGGCATGTGAACAGTGTTATTCTTACTAGTTACATTTACTGTGTTTGTAGCTGGGATCCAGGGAAGTCTTTAGCTCCTCATACACAGTTGTGATACAAAAATCTTAGTAATGAAATCATCGTACCTCCCCAACTGGTAGTTGAAATAAGTAAGCTAAATAAAAAATTCGATGTAGACAAAGAGAAGTGATAACCTCAGTGAACGGTAAACGTCTGTTATTTCATTGCTCTTCAAGAATCATTGTTATAGCTGTGTTCTATATATAATGATAAAGCAGATCAGGAGCATTCCAAAATCCAGTAGTCAGGGCTGAAAGATGTGGTCTGCAAAAGTTTTATTTAATGCCTCATAGTTAGTCTCAATGACATCAAGCGTGCACTGGACAAGACTCATTCTTATAAAACAGACCTATGCTCTATCAGCTGAATACATAGAAATGCATGAAGAAAAACTGTGAAAAATAAATATGCTTTGGAAAGAAACTAAATTGGAGCTACATGTACATAGATAAGAAACTTGCCCTTATAAAAAAAAGTCAAAAGAATTTAAATGCACATTGTATATTGTTTCAGGCTATATTAATTTTATGTAGTTGTGACTAGTAACTCATTACATCTAGATTACAGAGTACTCCTTTATAAAGAGATTATTTGTATTTAATGTGCACTGAGTAATCATGTAACTGTATCTATTTTTAGAAGGATTAGATGTCTCGCAAAGAAGTATTCTATCTGGCATAAAAAGAGAACACAAACTTGTGATATGCTACAGGAGAGAGGGGGATTTTATATTAAACTAGAGTTGTTCTGAAGATTTACTTTACAGTGGTAACAGATTATACTAGATTATGCTGGTTTTGGCTGAATTGTGAATGATGATATGTAGTCTATGTAATACCCGATAGAATTACTGCATATTAATTTGCATTCTGTGTTTGTTCTATAGACTGTGAACAGCTTACCAAGAAGAGAAATTCTAGTACTTGCACATTATTATTTGTTTCATTTGTCCCGCTGGAACATTACAACAGAAAGCAGAAGTAGACAGAGCCTGTATCAGGTTAATGCCATGGCTATCAACATAAAGGGAAAGCAGACTTCCTGAAAACTTGTATGGATTCATTCCTAGATTATAGTGCTTTGACTACTTACAAACAATGAAGGATGTGGGGCTGCCTTGCTCCCTCCTGCACTGGATATTTTTGAACCATAGAATGTATAATTGAGCTGTCACTGCCTTCCTCCTGAAGGTCCATGTTTCTGTCACATAGGCAGTCATTCTTCTGTTCCCTGAAAATCCTCACTCTAGATTATCTCCTCTTCCAGTAACACTGCAAATACCTTTCTTCCCATCTTATATCATATATAAATTACAATACAGTCTTAAAAAAATCTACAGGTCAGTTCTAATAATTCTTCTTACTACTGTTGTTATGGGTCTTTCTATGAGCCACAATGAAAACAGGATGGGAAAAAGACTAAAGACTTTCTCTGAAAAAAGGGTGTTTCTGGAAAAATGGAGTTTAGTGACAGAGTAGCATCTTCTCCAGAAAGCAACAATATCATCTACACCAAGCATCTAATGTTTTAATTTAATAGTTGTACCTTATAACTTGGTGACCATAATTACAACTTAACACTTGGCATTTACAGTACAATTACATTTTTGTTGTGATTTATACCAATGTCTACTCTGTACAAACCTAGCCAAAGAATTAGTTATATGAGCCAGAATATTTCAAAGTAAATTTGGTGTGGTTTATGTTCCTTAACTTTGAAAAAGTAAGTAGGAAAATATGAACCCAAACAATAAGTCTCCAGTTCGTGAAACTGGCCTAAAATTTGACTAATAAATGGTAATAACTTACCACAAACTCTGTGGCAGGATTTTTGCACTGCTGTGATGGCATATTTAGAACGTCACCCCAAACACTATAGTGTCATGTAAGCAGTGATTAGACCGTGTAGGTTCCTAGATTTAAACAAATAACTGTTTCTAAAGATCATGATAACTGATTGTATAGCTAAGGATATGTTTCTTACAGGTTTTTGTTATAGAAAACTGCTACCGTTAGATTTCAAAACACAATAGCAAACCTTTTGGTTTCCCTCTGTGGTGTTCTACATTTTCCAAGGAATGCAAGGCCTCTTTTAGAGTTGTCATCTGTCCACATGGCTGAATAACTAAATTAACCAGATTTGCTTTGTCTTCTTTCATGGATTAGTCAGAACTTGTTCACAGAGTACATGCTGGATTCTGCAAACCACCAACTGAAAACTAGCAGTAGACCACAGGACTGGAAATCAGTAGTATCGAGTCACAGTCCCAATCTAGTGTCTGCAATATCATTTAGTCTGTTTATAATTCTTGATTTTGTTCTATGTATCTATAATGCTGCTCCCTTTCTTCCACACTAGGGACTCTAAAATCAGATTTTTAAAGCATTTGAATGTAAAAAATGTTCTTTAAACCCTTATGATTGTACCATACCTGCTACTTGCACTAATCCCTGCTCTCTGCTATGTGAGAAGTGCCATTAAACAAAAAAGTCTACTTGTCCCTCTTGAGTAAGTTAAATTTACTGTTATCTGTGATACCAGTGGCAGGGCTTTGAAGTTGTTCATCTACTGAGGAGGTACGTTACTGATTTTGTTAAACTCTCTCTGAGGTACATGGTAAATTGACATCAGACATCTGGGAACATTTGCAGCTCTGGAATATGTAGTCTGTCTGATGGTACAGTTTGGAAGAAATTATCTGCAGGAACGGTTGTCTTCCAACCTTGTTTAAAGGTTGACATGTATGCTAAGCATTACTGTGGTCTCTGAGAACACAGAGAAATTAGTCCTGTTTTACTATTAACATTAGGCTATAATATTTCTGTATATTTTTTTTGTTTCTTATACAATTGTTTTTCATGGCTTGTGTTAAAATAAAACACTGCTATTAAAATATAGCAGGTACCTTTTATAATATGCATTAAAACATGTAAATATGAATGGATACCCCAGGGTATGATCTCTAAATCAATTCATCAGAGATTACTAATAATGAAGCAATTAATCTGAGATGGGAAAAAATATCACTTGCCTTCCAGAGCTGACAAGTTGAATTTCAGTTCACTCCCCCTCCACTTCTTCCTTCCCTCCTCTTAGCAAAGCTGAGTTTTCACTCACGGTCACGTGGGTCAGACTTATCATCTGTCAGAGTCCTAGCTCTGCCTGAAGAGACTTTCACACACACACATATATTGTAGCAGTTTAAGTAGAATAGGTTTACATTTTATGTTGTGCTTTTCCAAACTAACATTGACTTTGGGTAGGAAAAAAAAAACCCACAAAACAGCTACCAAACAAAACCCCCAGTAAGCAGTGCAGTTGCAACCTACCTCATGGCTCTTAATAAAAGCAACAAGAATACAGAGACTTTGATGATATAATTTAGCTGGTAATGAGATCGTTGTTATTTCAAAGCTTACACTGTGATAACATACAAATCCAGAGACTAAATCCTACAAATAAGATGCGATAATTGAGTACAAAATGAAGGTGTAAAGAATTAATGCTAATCTTCTGGGCAAATACAACTGCCATGTGGAGCTGTGCATTATGTAGTTAAAGCTGCTATGCTGAAACAACTTGTTGTATCTGTGGTATAATAATGAGTTCAGGTATTCCCCAGCTGGGCTGGGAGTAGACACGCACATGACCTGAGACAACCTTTTCTATATTAGAACTGAGAGTGACTTTGGCAGGCAAGCTGATTTTAATTGGCTGTGCTCAGCACCTCACCAGATGTGCCCAGCATGCATTAGGATCAGACTATTTTGTCTCTATGCAGGAAAACACCACTGAAAGCCACTGGAGTTTTTGCCTGACTAAGGTTTCCAAATTGGCCACTGGGTCTGTTTTCATTCCTAAGAAATATGTCTTTCTCCCGTCTATCTTTTTCTTCAAGAATCTTTTTAGCCTAGCTCGTGTTTCGTGTACTGAATTGAAAATATTGTGAGAGTGAAATTTGTACATATTTAAGAATGATGCAGAATGATTAAGATGATGCTAGATGATGTGGCAATGGGGGTTTATTTTTCATGTAAAGGGCTGGTGGTAATATGCTCCCTAAAAAATTTATTTTCTAGGGAATTCTGTTTTAATTTTGCCTCCTCACAGTACTGGCCCAGCCTTCATAGTGGTGGTTATGGAAAGCTAAAGGTTGTATATTGGCATTATTTTGGTAATTTTAGTTCATGTAGTCTTGATAAGTGTGGTTCTGTGTAGTAACAGAACCTTACAATGATTTGCAGGATTATGTTGTTTAAAACTAATTGGTAGGAAGGAGATAGCTTCAAATAGTACATTTCCAGTAGCAATATATTTTATAGTGAGTAATGTATGAGGCACTAAGATTTGAAGTCTCTGAATCCCTGTTTTCATTTGGGAATCCATTGTTACTTCCCTGCAGAACAATGTGCTAGAGTGGTTTTTTTTTGTCTGCCTGAACTAAAACTATGAACAAAACGTAATTGAAACTGCATTGCCAGATAGATAGCCTTTGAATGTTCTCAGATCAAGAGATACAGCCTGTGTCTAGCTACAGGTAGAATAAAAAGGAACATTTTCAGTGATGTTTGGTAAAACGAGGAAGAAAACATCCAGCAATTTACTTAATTAGTAATAACAGTGAGTGAAATAAGTGCCAATAAATATCACACTCTAATCTGTATTTATACAAATGCACACTGTATGAGTATTGCACAAGACATTTCCTGGATAGCTTTGCTAAATGCCAGCATGAACAGTAGGGACTCCACTCTCATAATGACCAGTATGCTGTTCGGACTTTTCCATCCCAGGGGGGGAAGAGGTGAGGCGCTAGCTGTGGTCCTTTTCTGCTGGCTCAGTTCCAGAGCAGTAGCCTCTGTACCAGTGCTAATCTGGGCTGGATTACTGTTGCAAAAAAATCTTCTTCCAGAAACATCAGACTTACCGTAGTGGCTGCATATGTGCAGTTGGTTTCACTTCTAGTGCTCAGAGACTGTGTTTTCTCTGTGTACTGTCTTTTGAGGGCAGAATTGACTTTTAACCTTTGAGATAGCTTTTTAATATGGAAGTTGATTAAATGCTAAATCAGAGATGATAAATAACTAAATAACAAAATTATATCAGACTGAGTAAATTGTTGGATGTTGTGAGAACTCACTCTTGCCTCATGTAGAAACTTTGACCTTTGACACAGAGCTAAGTGCTTGAAAGAGTTATTTATCCGACTACATAAATATTTAAATTCAGTTTTTCTGCAGTGTAGCATTGTCTGAGTGCATTTATTCCATGACTACCTTGCACTGAGGATTTAACATTCCCTTCCACGACTTTCTCCCAATGAGTTCACAGATGTTTGTGTTCTGCGGGTTTGTTTTAGCCTATTACCAAGAAAGCAATCATATCACATAGCTGTAAAGAGCACTGAGTCCCTTTATACCTATTAATTTTGCTCCTTGAAGATCACTTAAAAAATTGAACTGAGCTGTCCCAGTTCCTTTCTGTTGGCTTAACTGTTCTTTTAAATATTTTTTTTCTTATTTTGTGTTATTTTATTTACTTTGCTATTACTTTAACTACAGGTGTGCGGAAAAGGCTGCGTTCTTTCCACCTCCTGCCTTGCACCTGGTTTCTCAGTTCTTCTCCCATGTGGAGCTGGCACTTTGCAATAACCCTCAGAGGCTGTGAGAGTGAGATGTATTAGTGGGTTCAGGTCATGCAGCTACCTAGGTAAGTGTTACATAAATCACAGTATGTCTTCATGAAGTCTTTTTATGGGTTATTTGAATCCTGGAAGTGCCTTGGGTGAAAAAACAGAAGACAGTGTCAGAAGAGGAAGCTTTTTTGAGAAGGTCTGTCTAAAATACTAAGGTGACAATGATGAAGCAGAAGAATGTCACTGGATTCAAAAGTCTTAACATGACAGTTTTCAGAATTAAAACATGACAAGGGCTTCTTTAGATCCAGGAAGAAGCTTTATTTCTTTGGAAATGTTGGATCAGTTCCAGCTATTGTTACTGGCCCTCTTTATTTACAGGAATGATTTTTTGAGATTTTAAATGTACAATGCCAGTATAATTTTTCAACAATTTGATGTTCAGTAGAGACATATTTCTGGTGAAGCATACCTCTTTGCTTGGAAACTAAAAATAAGCCTTAAAAAGCCCCACAGCCCTCCAACCTCTCAGACCTTTTGAGATCTGTTTATACAGATCTAATCACAGTTGGTTGCTACTATTTTTACAATACACCAGTTCCCAGCTTGGCATGTGTTGGAGGGGCTTCCCCTTTTCCCAGTGTCCTAAAGAATTTAGGACAAATAAATTAATAACTGAATTTCAACTTTTTGAGAGGAAAGGAAAAAAAAAGTCAATTTAGACATATTCCACAACTGTGTTCAAACACCAATTTAGTGAAGAGATAACTGTGTTCTAATACAAGTTGAGCGTAGAGAAGAATTCTTGTCTATACCTCAGCTAAAATTTGACACCCAGGCTACGCAGCATTCCATGGCCTCACAGTCATTGCTAGACCTTGAGAAATGCATGATGAGCTACTAATAACAATTGTAGTCTGGCAGGTAAAAGTAGCAAGAGTGCTTGATGTTGGATAGGTAAAACTGAATCTGTAAATAGTCTGCTTACATCTCTCTCACCAAAGTGAATGCAAAAGCAACAACGTGCAGTATGGTTTCCCTTGAGATAGGTATGAGAATATTGTTCAGTAGCTTAATTAATGATTTGGGGAGGAAATCAGATAACAAAAGCAACATTTCTTTTCAACGAACAATCATCTCTAGGATGTGGAAAACCTAGCACAGTAAGGGAAAGATTTTAGAACTATTAGCTGAATCTATGTGTAAACAATACCTAAATGTTACGTTCATTTCTGTCGACCTGCTTTCCTAGTTCTTTTGCCTAATCCAATGTGCTTCAAAATCATCTTAAATCAGAGCTTTCTGACTGAGAAGCCTAACGATGTCAACACATAAGGACTCATAGCAGGTCAGGAAAAAAAAAAGCTATCTGCAGATAGTGCTGGGAGTTTTACCTCAATGTGGCAGGTTAACATCACTTTGTGAATGACAGTTAGTTCAACCTGAAGCTGGGAAATGCTGTAATCTCTCTTGTGACTGGGAAACCAAGAAGTAAAAACTGCATTGGTGATATAAAACAGGGCAGTATAACAGCTTTTACCAATGGCAGAAAACTCATTCTCACACCCAGGAGGTGTCTGGGAGCTGGCAGCGTCTGTGTCAGGTCAGGTATCTCACAGTTCTGTGTGTTTCCATTTTCTTTATTGTGGTGTTACTCAGTGCTTTGGAAAATTCCAATTATTTCTTGAAGAAAACTAAAGGAACTATGTAGTAAAGGTTAGCAAAATCATGAAGGTCCCAAGGAGATAAGATAGCTTCCCACAGAAAAGATAGTGAGTGTCAGATAATGCAGGTGTAAGGTTCATAACAAACCAACACCAGTGCTTTAACTTACACATAGCTTTTAAGTAACCTCTACAACCCCTTGCTTACTGTGGATATTTAGGGATTTATGAAGAACATATTGATAATTTCCTAAAAGAATAAATCTGCAAGAATTCTTCCTATGCTGATAAACACGGTGTTTCTGGGTCAAGATTTTACAGTGCTGCAAATTAGAAAGTATTCACAGGAAATAGGAATGTCTGCTTTCTTTCTTTGTTCCAAAACTATTTCCTAGGCATCTTCTACTGACCATTGCTGGAGACTGCGTACAGGGCTAAACAGATCTCTGGCTTGGTTTTAACGGCTGCTCTTTGACAGCCATATTGGATCTGCTGGGCTCAGGCTCATCAGGCTACTGGCCAGAAGGTTAGGAGACTTTGATTGTGTCTACGTCAACATGTAATCCGGCACAGTAGGAGGGGATCAGTACACTGAAGCTGATGCCCTTACATCAATAATATACATTACTCAGGGTTCCTCTTTGGTCTAAATTTAATTTTAACTTCTGTACTGAATGTCCCCATCAAATATGTGATCGTGTTGTATTCGATTCAGTATTAGGGAATATATAGTGGGTTGTGTAGTCCCGAAGCAGAGCTTCTGGTTTGATTTCATGTAGAGAGAGTCTTAATTTTTGCTCACCCAGTCCATCTAGTGTATTAAACTAACGCATAGTAACTGGTGACAGCAAGGGATTTGTTTGAAAACTATACTGGTACTCTGAACCAAAAGATTAATATAGCTTAGTTCAGCTTTGTCTTGATGTTTCTTGTAGAGAGATTTTTCTTCATGTTTGTATGGCAGAGGTGTTGGTAAGGGCCACTACTTCTGAGTCTTTTCTGGTATGTGGGGCTGGTCTAATGTCCTAGATAAACAAGTCTAGTATTTAGTTATTTAGTATTGTTAATGTGCATTTTTAATAGGCTTTTGTGCAGAAAAAACAGAATTATCTATGTTGGATATTATTGTAGACCAGATTTGTACCCAACGTGCTGAAGTCCATCCTCTTGCTTGAAAATGGAAGAAGAGATTTCAGTATGACAAAATCCCTGACTGAAAAGTCAAGAATATATTCAACAAGGTGGTGATATAAACATTTTCTGCTTGTACTTGTGAATAAAATCTCTGTCACGTAACAGAGACAGCAGTCTGATAGCACTGATATAGGTGCCACAGAACAGATCTGCTGAAACTTGCTTATGTTTAGATGAAACACTGCTGCTCTTTTCCAGGGCAGGCAGTGTAAAGCAGTGACAGAGGCAAGGCATTTGTGAAGGCACTGGAGTGTAGGAAAAAAGTGTGAGGCCAAGAGTGCTGGGCAGACAGGGACCGAAGTGAATTTCCTTTGGCTTCTGTGCAGGTGGAAGAGGTTGGGATTTCCTTCTGGTATCACACAGCAGGCTGATTTGGGAATTGGACTGACAGTCAGTGGTTGTGGTACTGGGAGGAAGAACGTGGACTGCCACTGCTTTGAGGGGAAGAGCCTTGTCAGTTGTGTTTTACCTTTGCTGGAGGCTCCTGGTGTGTTTTCGTAGGCAGAGACTTCAGCATAGGAAACTAGTGTGTGGGATCTCATCTTGCTGCAAGTGTCGGTGTCATATTTATATCACTGAAAGGACTGGTGGGGCAAAAATTTCACTAGTGACTACTGTTCTTTGGTCTTTCTCAGCTATCTTTGTCCTTTTGAAGTAAGGTTCTGAGGAGATTTAATTATGGAAATAACCATGTGCAGACATACTGAGCTTTTTTAAAAATTGGATAGCAACGCTTTGTATAACTAACAGGATACAATGGGAATAGTCTGCGAGTAATGTATTTTGTGTTCTTTCTGCACAGAACTGTATAGCTGAAGCAGATGGCTAATAATTTTTCGTCTCTATCAAAAAGTATAAAGTCATGGCATTTGTTGAGAGAATATATACCATGGGATTCAAGCCAGAACTAAGTATTTCAGTTTGAAAAAACAGTGTAATCTATGTGATTAAATGTCAGCCATTCAGATAGAGATGAAAAATTCATATTGGGAAGAGGTTATCCTTTTTTTTTATTTTTAATATTGAAATTGTGCTTCATTCTGAATTTTGAGAGAATCATGGCTGATTTGAGAGGCATATTTAGAGACTTCTTCTGTGTGACACATTACTCCTTGAAATCTTTGGCAGTATATTGTCATCTGTTGTATATCATCTTCGATTGTTTAGGTACAAAAAATGTGAATTCCACCTTTTGGTGGTCTTTTTTTCCTAATAAAACTGTGCTAGATTTAACTGAGAGCCAACCATGTGAGATGACAAATCTCACAAAACACTTCAAAACAATTCATACAAAACATTTGACTGCCAAAATTAATGAAAACCTTCAACACCCAATGAAGTCAGTGAGAGCTGAGAGCTTCCTCTGAAGATATGTCTGGTAAGTTTTAGGTCAGAACATTCTCTGCAGACCACACCCTATTCTGAGTCTGCGTGTCAGCACTTTTTACTGGTTAGTCAAAGATCTAGATCTGACCTTAGATTTAATAAAGTTAGCTATGTAGCTCTTAATCCGTGATTTACAGCAGGTTTATATTCAGTTTAAGGGGAATAAAATGTTCTCCAGTTGCAGGACTTTCAGTCGGATGATTTAAGGAAGTCTTCAGCTACAAAACCTATTTATTTGTATGTAGTAAGTCCCCCTGTCATTCATTCAACTACACAGACAGAATGTGCAGCAATGTCCAGGATGTAGTCCTATAATAATTTTGAGGGTTTTTTTAAACACAGAAATGACACATATCATTGGCTCAGTCTAAATAATATCTTGTTCCTAAAAGCTTTTCCGCATCAGACTATTACATTCTAATGATTATGGCTGTACTTTACATACAAATGCTGTAATAATTTAGAAGTGAAAGAACAAGCCATGCATTCTTAAGTTTGAGCTGATTCTAGATTTTGAAAACCCAACATTTACAAACTTATTACCTTATTTGATGCACAAATGAGTCATCTTTTGCAGTAATGCTCTTTGAATGGGGTAAGGTGACACCCATACCATGCGTTGGACACACCCATAGGTAAATATTGGGAGATTGCTCTGCACTTTCATATGGATTGTTACCATATGGTAATCTCTTCCTTTTACAACGCATGATAATCATCTGAAAAAATCATGCATAATAACATGGTGTGTCTGTGTAATGGAGCAGAATGAAATACTTTTGTTTAAATGGGTAATTTTGCCTTGTTACTGAAATTCACCTTGCTGTTAGTAGAGTTGCATATTTTGGGAAAGTATTTGTGGATGTTTGAGCATGACAGAAACTTTACAACTTTTGGGGTAGGCAGTGTTCTGCTAGGAATGATATTCATTTCCATCAGAATTTTAACTATAAAGGAAAGGAAAATATAATGGAAAGACAGTAGTACTTGTAGAAACTGCAACTGCCCTCTCGTGAAAGACTGGATTTTAAATATTTTATGCTAGTAAATTTTGTGTGTCTTTGTTAAAAATGGGATATTTAATCTGAATGTGAGGAGAATTTTGATGAAAATACCAACGAAAATTTGAGAAGTTATTGTTAGAACAGGGCTATTGGGAAAAGGAGAAGCAAATGCTTTTTAAAAGTTACCAGAAATGTATTTTTGCCCCACTCTGTGTTTTTCTTTTGTTGTTGTTGTTGTTTTGTTGTTGTTGATGTTGGCTTTTTTTTCAAAAGAGTGATTGGATTGGATATGCTGCTATCTGTTTTACTAAAGAGGTGAAGTTCAGACATATGGGAATATATTTGGCTGAACTAGAGGTGTTGAAATGGCTCCAAAGTCTGTTAAAATTTTCACACATTCACATTTCCAGACAAATTAGGGATATCACCTATTCCATCCCAATAGAGTCTGTCAAGAGACGTGACAACTGGTTTACAATGACAGTTTCTTTTACGTAGATGGGGGAAAAGTTCTGGTGCTCTTGTTCCCCTTGATTGTAGAATATGGGACACAATGGTCTGTGTGAAATACAAGAAAGGGTTTTTCTGAAGACAGATGTAATAATGGAGACAGGAATGAAGCTGCTACAGATATTTCACTTTTAGTGATCTAGGAAAGAAGGAGTAAGATGATAATGGGTGAAAAAAGCAAGGAAAGAATGAAAGCAAGAGAAAGAAAGGAGTGTTTAAACGTTGCAAAGGAAGAGTAGTAAAGATATATGAATATAAAAAAAGAAAAGACACTAACCTGAAAATGTCAGCTGTGACTTATGAGAACTGTGTTGCTAGAAGCAGAGAGAGCAAGTGCAGGAATATGTGTCACTATGTGCTGTATACTGCCTTTCTATGCTTTTCTTGCAGGTTTTGGTCTTAGCTGTTGATGGGATAGGACATGAGACTAGATGGCTTTGTGCAGTGACCCAGGAAGGGCGTTCTTATTCTCTTGTTACATTTTGAAAGAGCAGTTGAGGAGGCAGAAGCCTGAAAACAACAAAAAAAGAAGAAGCATTATGATAAGCAAAATGCATCCTTATAGTTCAATTTCAAATTTGCTGCCAGAGGATGTGATTTGGAAACTGGCCAAAGGAAAAGGAATAGCAGAGTCTGAGTTTTACTCTGGTCTACCCTTAGGCAAATTATATCATCCTGCTACAGGAATGATAAATACAGAACAAAAAATACAGGCCAACCTTACCCAAGATACTGAGGAGTTGTTTATGTCAGTGGATATGCAAAGTGTATGTTCCATGCTGATTAAAAAATATTAATGTGATTCCCTTATTCTCAGCTGAGCTGCTGATGACACTGTGATGTGCTGGTGGGAAGGCTTTTGTGAGTCCACTGTAAGGGTCTGCCTGCCACCGAAGAGAAAGGAAGGTAGTATTGCCTCAAGTGGAGTTCAGCTGTCTCTATGTATACTGTCAATCATACACTTATGGAATGGATTTTTTCTTGGCCTCTGTTAAAAATATTTCTGGAGTTCATTTCAGTCTGGTCTTGGAGTGGGTTAATAATATTAAAAAATTAAAATAATATTAAAGAATTAAAAATATATTTCCCTGGGAGGAGGTGTCTCTATTCTTCCACTGTCTTTTACACATATCTTTACATGCAGACGTAAGTTCTTGCATCTATGAGAAATATGTTATTTAATACATACAGCCTTTATAAGCACACTTTACATATATTTTTAATAAATAAAACTAGTAATAAATATTATGTACTTATGTACACACTTGCTAATAAATATTTGTATTTATTTATAGAATATGGTAATTATTTTCAACCTCTATCACTTTGTAGTATCCTACTAAGTTAATTCTCTTGTAAGAAGTGCTGCACTTGGGAAGGAATAAAACCAGGTGCCAGTACATACTGGGCCTGACTGGATGGAAAACAGCTTTGCAGAAAAAAACCTTAGGGACCTGGTGGACACCAAGTGGAACGTGAGCCAGCAAAGAAGACAAATGGCGTCCTGGGCTGCACGAGGAAGAGTGTTGCCAGCAGGCCGAGGGAGATGATCCTTCCCTTCTGCTGAGCTCTACTGCACCTGGAGTGCCAAGTCCACTTCTGGGCTCCCCCCCATACAAGAGAGATTTGCACCGAATGGATAAAGTCCAGCAAACGGCCATGAAGATGATCACGGGACTGGAGCATGTCTTCTATGAGGAAATGCTGAGAGAGCTGGGACTCTTCAGCCTACAGAAGAAAAGGCTCAGGGAGAATTTTAGTAATAAGTATCTGGAGGTGCAAGGAAGATGGAACCAGGCTTTTTTCAGTGGTGCCCAGTGGCAGGATCAGAGGCACTGGGCACAAACTGAAGTGCAGGAGCTTCCATCTGAACAAGAACCACTTTTTGAGGGTGAGGGTGACCAAGCACTGTCACAGATTCCTTGGGGGTGTTGTGGAGGCTATTCAAAAGCTGTCTGGATGTGGTCTTGGGTAAGTGACTCATTGATAGTCCGTACAGAAATAACAAGAGCATGTCTAATTAGTGAAAAAGAGCCTATGAATGACAGTAAGTTGTGATTATACGGAGCAGTGCTCACATTTCTTCTAATGCAAAGGAAGATGCACCCACAGTCACACTTTCTTTCATTATCGTGGTACATCCAAATGTAAAGAAAATAACTTACAGTAGTTTACTGCAATAAAGATAAAACCCCTGATTTTTGTAAGGCTAAAGTGGCAATTTACTACAGGGTAAAAGAAGCAATGCAATTTTCTGTAAGCTTAATTCAAGGAACTGAAAAGAATGCAGGTCATAAAATTAAATTTATTTTTGAACAGGTATAAAATTCTGTAGATGATTTTACATTTAAGAAGAATGAACCAGCCTGAAGACTTGTCATTAACTTTCAAGGGCCATTTGGCAGATAATAGAACTAATACACTAAAACATTTATTTTCCTTGTCTTGTAGATATACATGTCTGTTTCAGAACAACAAGATCCAATGTAAGAGAAAAAAGCTGCTGCCTTCGCATAGAGACCAGGAGGAAAAGTTGCAGAGAGATGAGATGGGGGAGGAATAAGGTTGAGAGTAGAGAGGAATATATAGAGTAAACTGAAAGACAAACCAAAAAAAATCTACCATGCCACAATGAACAAGAAAAGTGGAAAACTACTGGAGGCTTACATGTCTATCCAGGAAAAAACCCATGAAGATACAATTCCAGACCGACAGCTTAACTTTAAAAAAATGCATGATTTGTTTTATTGGAAATCCTGTGATGATATTGAGCTACTTTTTTTTTTTTTGTGTAGAGCTACAGAAAATCTGAGACAGGTTTGTGTCAGTCACCTGACACTCTCTCCCACCAAGGTTTCAGCATCCTTTCACACTGGAAGGGGAAAGCCTGCAAGTTCTTGGTTTACTGAAGCTGACATTGTGACGATTGGAACACTGTTCAGTAGAAATCAATGGATGCAATCCTCTTGGTTTTTGAAAATATAAATGAAACAAAGTTGGGAATCTGAAATGAAAAGTGAAACCTATACAGTAACAAACCAAAACTGTTTATAGTTCTGAAGTTAATGACAACTTAAGGGGTTTTTTTTTGTGCTAAGAATCCCAAAGTAGTTTTTTTGTCAACAAAAAGTTGAGAGGGTTTTTTTAAAGGTTTTAATATACAACACATTTCATGACTTGGAAACAAATGATCCCTAATTTCAGAAGCTCTTTGTGCCTGTGAGTAAACTTTAATTTCAACAAAAAATGAGCAAACTTGAAGAAAATATTAGGCAGTGTAGGACCAACTCTCTGAGATGTTATGAAAATGTACAATGTATTCAGGGAGGATAAGGTATACACCATTTGTGATTTTATGTCAAGATCTGTTCAAGAAGTAGTTTCTATTTATTTTCCTTATTTTCCATCATCACATATTTAAGCCAATCTACAGCTTAAGACTAGAATCTGTAGGACAATCAACTGAAATGGAAATTGGTTGTCATGTGAATTTATTTCTGTTGTAATTTATTTACATTGTAGGCATGAAAAGTGGAAACCAATCAGTCTGCAAGCCACAGTGAGTGCTCTCAAGTACCTGCACTTGACTTCAAGTTTTCCTCCACCGATTTGGTTTTCTTAGATGCATTGATCAAGAATGTGCCAGCCTTTCTTAATGAAAGAATTAAAAAATGCGAGTAGCCTTCCACACTGCTTTAATTCCAGTTTCCTTTCCTATTGCTGCTCACATTTGCTGGTGTGGAAGTGGCTGCTGTAAAGTCTTGCAGGGAACAGAAGGCAACCAAGTTTGATCACCTAAAAAGGCATTTTAATTTTACTTTTGTTTGTCCTGCAAAACCGGGTAGGAAATCTTCTATTTGGAGAAGAGGTGGTATTTCTATTTGCAGTGGGCTCTGATTTAAAGACAAGATAGAAAGAAATAGACTTGCATTCTTGATTACGTTTTCTGTGACTACGCATATATTGTATTAGAAACAAGTGCAGTTCAGTCTACACCAGTCTATATGGTTTCAATTGGAACCCATCTGCTGTTGTCAGCGGAGTTGCACTGAAGTGGAAATAGGATCTTGGAATGCGATAGGTTTCATAAGTGTAAGTGACTATGATATTTTCTGATTTGAGGACTCTTCCTCTCCAGAAATAGGAAGAAACGGATTATTTGGTTTTGTAACCCATCCCATAAGACTTCTGAATAGGGAAAACAGAGAATTAATTTTAAGTCTTGTCTGTAACCCAGTGTGCTGGGCAGAGGAATTACAGGGAAGTAATCTGCAGTCTAAGTAGAAACTAAAGACCCATTGTTGCAGGGCTTAGCAAGGAGATACTATTCTGTATAATTATTTCTCTTCAGGCTGTTTTCTGGAGTCATGCACTTGCCTGTTAATCACTGGAAAAGTTTTAAAAATTAAATGACTTGCCCTATTCCACTAATCGAGTCATGTCCTGTTTTGAAAAAGGCACTCAATTTTTTATTCCGCCCTCAAATTTTCATGTAGAAATAAAGAGGGGTATTTTTCTTAGTAATTCTAAAGAAACTGTTTGAAGACAAAGGTAAACTCAATGCTTTATGATTTAGTCCAATTGTATCAACCACTCGGAGTTGTCTAAAAATCATCATTGAATATGTTAGAGAAAGAAGTTCTAACTTTTTTTTTTCTTAAGACCCACTGTATCTTTTTTTAGAAAGTGTGACAGGAAATACAAATAAATGAACTTAGTACATGTCCCATTTAAGTAAAAAGTAAATAAACTAATTATTTAGTTAATTAAACTAATTACTTGTTATTGACTTGGAAGAATCAAAACACTGACATGAAAACTTGTATGACTCAAAATTCTGTGTCTTTAAAAATCACTTTATGAGCTTTATGTGCTTTGTACTTTCAGTGAATAAAATTTCCATGATGAATGCAGAGTGTACATTAGAATTGTAAGAACATCCCACAACTTCATTTCTGTTTGAGGAAACCATGGTTAAGTCACATTCTTCAAGTGCGTCCAGTCAGTGCTCTAGCAGCACCAATTCAGTGGTAATAAAAAATTATAGTCCTTACAAAGCAATAGGCAACAGTTTAACTTTGCTCTTTTAGTTTTATAAATCACTGACTTGATTCCCTCAAGAGTTTCAAATTTAGGAAAAGAGTTGCATTCTCTTTTTCATGTTTTGTCTCTGATTCTTGTAAAAAAATTATATTTGTACTATTTTAAAAATCTTTTGGTTCTGAATGTTTCGGGCTACTTTAATAACAGCTAAATAAGCCAACCCATACTGTATAAGACGTATCAGCATAGGTGATCGTCTTAACAAGTGCTTTTGTGGCTCTGCATTTATTCAGTGTTGTGACTAGCAGCCTCATTCAGCTGCCTTAGATTTCCTGGTCCATCTAATAAGATATTATTTTTAAATCAGGCCAATGGGTTTTTAAAGAGAAGTAATGCTTTAAATTATACAATGTCTATTTTTATTGCTCTTGGAAAGGGATATGTTGACATTTCCATAAAAGATTTCTTTTTTATAGAAGGCTACTTTTTCCTTATTTTAAGAAAATGGGAATCAAAATGTGTGATTTATGTCATTATTTAGTAGCTGTTTTGTAGAAATGTATTCTTCTAAACCTCATTCATCGTATTTCATACTTGGTTTGCCTTTTCTAATGTTAAGTCCCAATACTGGACCTATTGAACTTTGTTTCTTACATTTCTTCTAAAAATGGGTTCTGGCCTAGGTCTCTGACATGTAAAGCTCCAGATGTGCAAGCAGACGTATTTGCACAGTCTTACACAGAGCAATTCAAGGCATTATTCACCATAATCTCAGCTTTTTAGTAAAGGAGCATAACCTTCTTTCAGTTTCAACGGGCAGATGGCACGAGTAAAGAAGCACATTCTGTGGGGCTATTTCTGTGTTTGGCAATTGTATTAGGCCAGATACTGCCTGCATTTTCCTCTGCCATGCTGGTATATTACTTCCTGTGTATATTACGGAGAGAACAGAGAAATAGTTTTTTCAAGTACTTTTTTTCATGATGACACACTGCAGGTACTGCAAATGCATCCTGTGTATAAGTCCTGTGTATACTGTCCTCAGCTGTCCTCCTGCCTGCTGCTATCTCCTGTCTGCCTCTGCCTCACTGCTTCTTCTACCTCTTGATGCTATTAATAATTGTTTGTTGTCAGGGCTTGATGTTTTCTGATGAGAACTATTAGAAAGATGACATTCATTTTGGACTGTAAGACAGCAGGAGAGGAAGAGGAAGGCTTTTAAAAAATCAGGTTGTTAAATAAAAGCTACCTGCTCTTTATGATTTTAGGTAAAAATTTATGCATTTATGAAAAGATCCATCAGTTCCATACATTATGAGAAGGGAGGAAGACAGTCTACTATAATACTTAAGAATAATTATAAGTTTGCAATAAAAAAATTGCTCAGTGTCAAAGTATTCTCCTATATAAAGGCATGTTGGGGTTTCTTCCTAACTTTTCAGATGCTGGTGTTTTTTTTCTTTTTCACTTGGGACTTCTAATTCATTTATGATGAAGTAAGTATGTGTATGAGCCCATTCACGCTTATTAGATATATCCAAAATTACAGGACTGTAAAAATACCTAAAGTGTTTGATATGGAGTTTTATCTTAAATTTGCATGCAGTGTCTTTACTCAAAGGAAGAGAAGTGGCTGGCTGAGTGGATCATTTTTCCATTGGCATGCTGAACTTTCAGCTGCAAACTGAGCAGCATTAGGTTTTTTTGATGTATGAAAAAAGATATTTTTGTAATATTTTTCCAGTGTTTTCTGAGCAATTCTGTTCTTGACCAAGTTTTTCAAAACTACATGTTAATATCTTTAATTTCAGAAAGAACTGATCCTAGAAAATGTCGAAATTTGGTCCCCTTGATACAGAGGTTTTCAGAACTAGATATCTATCTGTAATTGATTTATGAATTATCAACTCTCTTGTGGATAGAGTATCTTTAGTGCTTGGCCTCTGCTTCAAATTCTGATGAGATTGCCTTTTAGTGCTAGTACCATAAATAACTTTATTGTTATGGACCTACGTTCTATAAAGACAGTAGTATAGTTAGAACTGCAGTGTCTGTATGTGAAGTGCACGTTGCATTTGTATAGCTGTAATGCAGAACAGAAGTTGAAAACACGATATTTCTTGTGTCTTGTTCGTAGTATTGTCCCAGCTATAAAATGGGTATGATTGTGTTTGCTTTTCCATGCCTACACTATACACTTCTCATAAATAAAGCTTCTCCTAGCCACTTGTATCTTCTCTCTCCATTTACCCTATGTTGTCAGTCCTAGAAAAAGAGTAGATTATGGTTCCAATTATACATTTCATAAAGTTACAATTCAGCTGTCGTTCTCTGCCCAGTCCTCTAGTGTATTTAAATTCAGATTCTCTCAGTCTGCCATGGACATGACA
The DNA here is from genome assembly GCA_033558185.1 of Dromococcyx pavoninus. Taxonomy (NCBI): domain Eukaryota; kingdom Metazoa; phylum Chordata; class Aves; order Cuculiformes; family Neomorphidae; genus Dromococcyx; species Dromococcyx pavoninus. The sequence continues at coordinate 3,176,079 of JAUMJL010000283.1, read as the reverse complement.
GAATGTGAATTATGATGCAACAGAATGGCTATTCTTATGAAGTATAAGGCTAGAAGTCAAGTACCATTAAATGTACAAATGTGTGAATAGCTATGCCATAAGTTGTATATGAAAATGTGTGATTGTAGGTTGCCCCAGTGATATTCTTTATTTAAAAAATTACAGAGAAGGTTCAGGAACAATTTCTTTAAAATTACTTTAAAATTACTTTGTAATTCTGGGTAATTCATTGTTTTAAATTGAAAAAAGAATTAAATAGGTTAAAATGAAATATATGCTCTCTATTTTAGGTTAACACTAAAAGGCCTATAAATGGTTTTAGATGAAAAAGAGTGTAGGTGTGCATTTTCAAAGCTAATAAGATTACTGTATTCTGCAAGATGAGGGTCCCTAAAGTCTTTTTAAATCTTTACCTTTTCTCATAGGCAGAAACTTCCAAAAGTGTCTGAGGATTTTGAGCATCCAGACTTATGTAAGCAGTAAAGAGAATAGGTTCTGCAGTCTTTTGTTATGGTTTCTTCTTGTGCTGCCTGTTAAGAAGTTTATTAAAGTGACTTTGCAGTAGAGTAGTATTTGGTAATTTTCTATTAGTAAAAGCATTATTGTAATGCCCATTATTAGAGCTGTGTAAGATCTAAAATACAGTTTATTTGCAGTCCTCAAATGCTTTATACCTAGTTTAAATATTAGAACTTGGACATTTTTCTTGCCTGTTTAAATTCCCAGTCCACTTTCATGTCCCAAGATCTTGATGAAAGTGCTCCATGCTAGCGCGCCTTGAGCTGTTCTACAGCCTGGGAGATAATAAGCAAGGCTTTCCAGTTTTGTAGAATTTAAGAAAATTTAATAAAATTTTGTAGATACTTCTCAGAGCCTGAAGTGCTTTTGATGCAAGTCTCCCTTACCTTTCCATGAATCTTGACCATTGCCAATTTAAGGTGTATGTTTAAAAAGCTGAACTGGAACAGTTCTTCACATTCAGTTTCAAATTCCAGTTGTGAAGATAGTGGCAGAACTCACTGAAAAATGAAATTTTTGATCCCCGTAGACTTCCAAGAGTTCATAAACTTGTTTTGTGGCTATATGAAATTGAGTGGAGATCTGGATTTTTTTTTGATAAATCTAAGACAATCTACATTTTGACAAGTTACACTATGCAGCATTCTATTATATATAAATAGTGGTTTTAAGGAGAAAAGATGCAAGTCCTTTCTAAAAGTGTGGGTTAAATACTGTGCTATCAAGAAACTGATTTTGTTGCATTTTCTGGTGGTTATGAGTTCTGTCATTATCACAGAAAAATATTTGACAGCTGTAACTGAGAGCAATGTTTAAGCAGGCAGGGGTACCAGGGCTTCCTTTTTTGATTTTGTACGGTGAGAGAACTATGAAAAATTAAGCCTCTTTAAAGTTCTGCTTTTTTAATACTTTTGAAAGAGTATGTCTTACTTGTACTGAAAAATAAAAGTGGGTTACCTCACACAAAATGAAAGAATACTTTGAAGTCATAAGTTACAGATACAGTAAATTGAATGGGTGGTAGTTTCACCATCTGTCAGCAAAGTTTTACTCAGTAGCTTCTCATAGTAGGAAAGAAATGATGCTGAGGTTGCAGATGACTGATGGGTGAGGATGTTCAAAGGAGATCTGGAGCTGCGAAGTAAAACTTTGGGCCTTACTGTAACTCATGTACAACAGTTTTTGTGTTAGAACAGTGCAGTTCTATGCAACCTTAACGAGGAACATGCTCTAAAGAGGTAGGATAGCATTATTGGTTCCATTTGATGTGTGTGAAAATTGCGACACAGAGAAATGAAGGAGGAAAAAAATGGACCTAAAGCTTCATGTTTAAAAGTGACCTCTAAACCAAACTTCACTGACAGTGACTTAGGTTCAGAAGCAAGAGCATGACTTTAAAAATATTTGAAGTACTTAAAAGTAATATCTGAAGTGTCCAGCCTGAAACTGCACAATAAACAAATTTGGGAGCAGTTAAACTACAAGGACATCCAAACTTCCACTGTATTTTCTGCTGCAGTAGTGCTTCACGCACGTCTTTGCTTGAGTCAGAGTCCCTCTCTTGCTTAGTGTTTGATTTGAATATCAATAAATACCCCCACAGGCATAAAATGAATCATGGGTATCATTCCTCCCAGCCTTCTCAGTTCAGACAACTTGTGACGTCTGCCTCTAAAATAGGTACCTCTGTAAAACAACTTGTCACTGGAACCTTCTTCGTGCCTTTCTAATGATCAATAAGCAGGTAGTTATGATTTATTAATATATTTGTTCACAAGCTCTACAATGTAATCAATGCACTTCAAATTTCCAGCTCATTTTACAGCATAACATATGGCTATTGAAGTGTTGCAGGGAACTGTGGAGGCCAAATGTGTGGGTGGCCCTTAGGGACAGAAAGATATAGGAGTGAGGGAAGGTAAAATGAAAACCAGTTCTAAATGTAGTGTTTTATTTTTTTATCAGCATTTTTTTTCTGCCACATCCTTATAAGTTCTGAGTATTAAAAAAAGAAATCCAAAAGGTGTTGACATATGCTGTTCTTACATTGGGAGCACTCAGAATTACAGTGAGTGTCTTCCAGCTACTGATGTTCAGTAGGTGGTGGAAGCATGTATTAAGGTCAAGGCATATCTTCTCTGTCTGAAGGAGAGAAATCTCTATTTTCATCTTTTTTTTTCTTTATATAATAAAAAAATGTAATCAAAGCTTATTAAACTGTTGGGAAGGTGATACCCAAGGCTCATTTTCATAAAGGTACTCCCTGAATTTTAGATGTTTAGGTTCTAGTTAAGGAGTATCATGTTTCTTATGACATCTGGATCAGAGTGGCACCGCAGCTTGTCCTACAGCAGCTTGTCAAGTGCTCAGACTGCAGCAGTAAGGGAATCTTGTCACATTACATGGAACTGTTCAGGTTTGCCTGCCAGCTGGTGACAAGGTCAAAGCACAGCACAGCACAAAATTCTGAGTTACAGTTAAAACCAAGATATAGTAATTTTCTTAATACAGTTGCCTGAAATTGAAGCAAATGTAGAAAGGGGACTTGTCTACATCACCAAAATTGTGAGAAAATGGTTTTACATTGTCCCCTTGCTGGAACCAGGTTGTGAGCGATGCCAAGCACCTAGTATTCCAAGATAATTGAATGTGCCTCAGGAGTTTTCATTCAGAGGTTTTACAGGTCTGAGGGTTTTGACCAATAACTGTCCAATGAATGTATGTGCTGGTCAATAGATTTTAGTTAATTATGGAGTGATGAAGATACCATTTCTTGTGATGAGCTTTTAAATTATACAGTTCCACAGCTACTGTTGCTGCTAATTATTCTATAACCATGCTTCCAGTTTTGCAGATGTAATACATATATAGGGCTCTTTCTTCTCTTTTTGTTCCCCTTACTTTTTCCTCTGGGCTTCTGAACACTCACCTTCATTTTGGAAAGGCATTGCACCAGTGCATGCAAATGAATTTTCACTGAAACCTCCTTATATATGTATAAATGCAATTGCATTGTCAACTCAGAACTGAGCCTCAGAAAAAAGTGCAAAGCTGGAGGCTGACTGAAGTACTCAGAGGTCTAGAGATGGAGGTGGGTGTTTAATGGAATTTTCAAATGAGGCTAAATTAGTTCATATCTTGTTTTTTAGAAGTTTAAAGGGAGTAAAGTAACTAGTCTGTTAAGAGATTAGTTATTTATAACAACTTCAAATTATATTTTGCCATTTGCAGCTGAGTGTGACTATGACTATGGTCCCCTTTATCAGAGCATGCACAACATGATGGAAAATGCTAGTGAAGCATGTTCTTTTTTCATACGACTCTGAAAGCAGAATTCTGCAGTGGAACTTGCAGCATTTAGATTCTGTGCAAAATGAATAGGAAAACTGCTTCAATCATATAGACATGAGGAAAAGAGAAGCTGCATATTCTAATTAAAAAAACCACTTCAATCTTTATACTTTCTCATTCAGATAACAAAAAAGATCTCTTGAAAGGTGGACACATATTCTGTATTATTCAGGTGTTGAATTGTCCTCTGTGGGTTGGATCTACTAGTAGATGTGAACAAATAATGCAACCAGTTTCTCTGTGGTGCTATGCTTAAATTAAATAGTCTCTATTACCAAAACACAGTACTCCCCTCTTCCCACCTCTTCAGATCCCAATTTTTTGTTAATGGCAGGGTAATTGCAATAGAATTTTCCATGCCATTCAATCTACTGGATAGATTCTCTAACGTCTGATATGCTACATGTGCAAGTTGAAGATTTTATTCAGGTGAGCTTTCTTCTGTTTTATTACAAAAGTTCACTTCAGCTTTTCTTGCTCTGGCACTAAATTTTTTTTTTTCCCACCAACCAGTTTTTCTTAGTATAATCAGAATATCTGTTTTGTGTGGTTGCTTATTAGAAAATTATTGAGAGTAGACGAGAGTACAGAGGTGTGCACATACAGATAGTAAATCTGTGCCAGATTGTTTTCTTAGACCCTAGATTAGAGAGCAAACATCTGGTCAGAGTTTGTAGTTCTCTAGTGATTGTTCTTACCCCATAGAGGAATAATCAGCTCGCTGACAGTCTTAATGGACACAACTGCACATTCAGCTCTGCTCTGTGCATATGCAGATTAGAGTCGTGAGATATGTATTAACTTGGCTCTGTTATGGGATAAAACAGCAAAGTTGCTGATTTGTGTCTATTGGAAAAAGAATACAGCCCTAGTGTTACAAACTCAGTTGTGTGCATGTGAGAAGGCCACTAAATTAGTGGGGATATTCATTATGGGCATTTCTTTCTCTCTCACTCACTCTCTCTCTCTCTCTCTCTCTCTCTCTATCTTCTTCCCCTCTCTCTCCCCGTAGAGGACTCAACAGTGAATAGTTTGGCATTGAAAATAGGCCTGTTTATGAATCAGGCACTTGAATAATTGTCCTAAAGTTATTATTTTTGTGTAAATATGGCTGTCATGATGAGGATGAATATACAAATTAATGAAGACAGTTATAGGGATAAACATTAGTTAATCCACCAAAAGCTGCAAACTGCATTTTTAATCTTTTAAAGGAGCTGCAGGTAATTCTTTCCTTGCTTTCTCTATCTTCCTACTTTCTCACACATCTGCAAACTATTTAGAGAACAATTTGACTCTTAATGTCCAGCTGAGGCATTGTAGAATAAAACAAAGCAGTGGAATCCAGGAGTGACTTAGAAGACTTACAGCCTGTATAAACCCATTAAAATTGTAATTGTAATAAATTGTGGTACATCAGTCAGCTCCAGATCTGTTCTTGTAGCTTTTAACAGAAGTAGCTCGTGGTAAAACTTACTGTCTACGGTCTGGTTCAAATTGGAGCAATGCACTCAAATGTTTTCAGTACTGATTCCTCAGCATAAAGCTTCTGCTCCTTGCAGGTAATCAAGGGTTCACTTGAAAAGCATGCAAAATTTATCTACCAGTGAAGTTCGTGAGACTGTTGCTGTTAACATCTAAGGGAATAGTGCTGAGAACATCTGAAAGTCCTTCCTGGTTTGTAGACTTCAGATTGTTCTACTTTTTTCTTCTTTTATATTAAAGAGATCACATATCAAAAGAACTTCAAAAGATCAATAAAAGTCTACTTACTCTAGTGTTAAATTTTCGGTAATTTCTTCTAGAGGCTGCTATTTACAGGAACTCCATGGAAAGGTACATACAAAGATGGCAATGGTGTGCTTTACTTCTTGAGCATCTGTTGTCACACCTATGTGCTGGTCCACTTACTTGACTCTTGTCTAATCCAATTTCTCTTGGATGCCCAGGAAGGATTATGATGATTATCCAATACTGTTTACTGGAATTGGCAAATCATTATTCAAATCCAGCAGAACTTGCAGTACATATGACACATGTACAGCTAAATAGGTTAAAATATTTAGGTCACTAGAATTAGTTACAAGGTTTAAATCATATAGTCTAACAATTAGTTAATGAAGCAAACCCGTTGTGGTGAACTAATGAACTGTATAACATACTATTCATATACTCTTTATGCTACTTTTCCATTAACATTCTAATAGATGCTTTTGCTGGAACAGATTTTATCTAGGACTCTCTTTCCTATACAGTGAAAATATGAATTATTTTGAATGTTAAAATATTATTATGACACGGTAAGAGTACCCTGCTTTAGCTGTTTGGAACAAGAGATAATAGTGGCAGACACTCATTATGTTTTAGCAAATACTTTCAGCCCAAATTTAAAGTGTATTTCTGTTTCAAAAACTAATTCTAAAGTGTTCCTATGTTTTTTAACAGGTCGAGTATGTTTGCATGTGTATATATCCTTTGTGTTGAGGTGTCTGTTTCGTTTTACTTTACTCTTCAACTATAGATTAGGAATGTTTAAATATGATAATCCGAGTTTGAAAAATGGAAAGATATTGTAGTTGAAAATGTTCTTAAATATCTTTATTTCAGTGTTCTTTAATTTAGTGCCTATTTTCATGAATGAGCTGACGTGATAGAAGATTTATCACAAGAAAAAAATTAACAGTTTTTAGTTGAGTGGTTTCATAGAATCATAGAATCTTCCAATTGGAAAAGACCTTTGAGATCATCGAGTCCAACCGCACCCATCACCAGCTAAACCATATCCCTCAAAAACTCTTCTATCCATTTTTTAAACATCTCCAGGGATGGTGACTCAACCATTTCCCTGGGCAGCTGTTCCAGCACCTGACCACCCTTTCGGGAAAGAAATTCTTCCTCATAACTAGTCTCAACCTCACTAACTACTACTGGTGTAGTATTTAGTGACTACATCAGTGGACAAGGGAAGAGCTATGGATGTCATCTAACTGCACGTCTGCAAGGCCTTTGACATAGTTCCCCAAAACATACTTCTCTCGAAGAAGGAGACATGGGTAAAATGAACAGTGGATCAGAAACTGGTTGGACTCAATGTCCAGATGGAGATTGGTTAACAAGTGGTGTCCCTCAGGAGTCTGTACTTGGACAAGTGTTGTTTAATATGCGGAGTCCATGGAGTCCAAGCCGGTCTCCCTTCCCTCTTAGGATAGGCTGAGAGAGTTGGGCTTGTTTAGCCTAGAAAATAAAAGGCTCTGGAGAGACCTTATAGCAGGCTTCCAGTTCTTAAAAGGAGGCTAAAGGAAAGATGGGGAGGGGCTCTTTATCACAGACTGTAGTGATAGGACAAGGTGTAATGGTTTTAAACTGAATGAGGGTAGATTTACATTTGATATTAGGAAGAAGTTTTGGATGCCCCCTCCATGAAAGATTTCAAGGCCAAATTGGATGAGGCTTTGAGCAAACTTATCTAATGCAAAAGGCACTCGCACAGAATCATAGAATTACCCGAGTTGGAAGGGACCCAAAGGATCGTTGAGTCCATTTCCTACCCCTACATAGGACATTCCCAACATTCACACCCTGTGACTGAAGGCACCGTCCAAATGCTTCTTGAATGCTGGCAGACTCGGTGCCATGGCTACTTCCCTGGGGAGCCTGTTCCAGTGTTCCACCAACCTGCTGGGTGAAGAACCTCTTCCTAATATCCAATCTAAACCTCCCCTGGCATATCTTCCTGCCATTCCCTCTAGTCCTATCAGAGGTGGCAAGAGAGAAGAGATCATAGCCTATTTACCGTCCTCCCTTGTAAGAAGGCAGTAAACAGCTATGAGATCCCCCCTCAGTCTCCTCTTCTGCAGGCTGAACAGACCAAGTCACTTCAACCATTCCTCATATAACATCCTCTCTAGACCCTTCACCAGACTTGTGGCCTCCTCTGGACACTCTCCAGTAGTGTGACATCCTTTTATACTGTGGCACCCACAAATGCACACAGTACTTGAGGTGGGACCTCACCACTGCAGAGTAGAGAGCAAGACAACCACCTCCCTCAACTGCCTGGCAATGCCGTGCTTGATACACCCCAGGACACGATTGGCCCTCCTGGAATGTTGCTGCCGACATCTTGTTTAGGGGACTCCAGGCATGGCATGAGGAGGGGAGCAGAGCCCAGGGCACGTGAGGGGAGGTGGAGGGTGGTTGCTGGGCCCACTGGCAGAATTTCCCCTCTGCAAGCAACATGGCAGGTAGGAATGAGCCCCAGGAAAGGGGCCCTCAGCACTAACCACCCTCCCCCTCCTCCCACATTTGGGTACCTCTCAGGCCACGCCCAAACCTACCATATTTGGCAATGCACCTCACCTACAGTCACAATCACAATGAGATCACAGTGGCCTCCTGCTCTCACCAGACACCTGTTTGGCTGCTGCTCGGGACCTACACAAGCTGCGGCCCCTGCAGCTGGCCCACAGCTCACTGAGCTTCAAGGCGTCCAGATGGCGAATGTGCCTGGAAGGAAGCGCAGCTGGAGCAGCCAGGCAAGCGGCTGCTCACCTTTGAACCGCTCAGCACTGGCTTTAGGACCACCAGGAATGAGCATGGCGTCCAAGCCTGTCTTCCTGCCAGGGAGCAGCCAGGCAAGCGGCTGCTCACCTTTGAACCGCTCAGCACTGGCTTTAGGACCACCAGGAATCAGCATGGAGTCCAAGCCTGTCTCCCTGCCAGGGAGCAGCCAGGCAAGCTGCTGCTCACCTTTGAAGCGCTCAGCGCTGGCTTTAGGACCACCAGCAAGCAGCATGGAGTCCAAGCCTGTCTCCCTGCCAGGGAGCAGCCAGGCAAGCGGCTGCTCACCTTTGAACCGCTCAGCACTGGCTTTAGGACCACCAGGAATCAGCATGGAGTCCAAGCCTGTCTCCCTGCCAGGGAGCAGCCAGGCAAGCGGCTGCTCACCTTTGAACCGCTCAGCGCTGGCTTTAGGATCACCAGCAAGCAGCATGGAGTCCAAGCCTGTCTTCCTGCCAGGGAGCAGCCAGGCAAGCGGCTGCTCACCTTTGAAGCGCTCAGCACTGGCTTTAGGATCACCAGGAAGCAGCATGGAGTCCAAGCCTGTCTTCCTGCCAGGGAGCAGCCAGGCAAGCGGCTGCTCACCTTTGAACCGCTCAGCACTGGCTTTAGGATCACCAGGAAGCAGCATGGAGTCCAAGCCTGTCTTCCTGACAGGGAGCAGCCAGGCAAGCGGCTGCTCACCTTTGAAGCGCGCAGCATTGGCTTCAGGACCACCAGGGAACAGCACGGAGCCCAAGCGTGTTTGTCAGCGTGAGAGCAGCCAGCGCAGTCAGGAAGGCGGCTCCTTACCTTTGCATGGGACACAACAAGGTCGCTTTTGGAAACCACCTGGAAGGAAGGGGCCTCCCAGGAGCCTCCAGAATGTCCATCAGAGAAAGAGGAGGAATATCGCCAGGCAGCGTGCCATGGTAGGCATTGCTCATGCGACTGCCACTGCCCAGGGCGCAGCTGAGGACATACGGAGGGACAGAAAGGAGCTCTGGCGTGCCTTTCTGATGAGGCACGGTGCGATTCCAAGGAAAGACCAGCCACCAGCAAAGGACAACGTGGAGCCCATGCAGGTGGATCCACCAGATCATGATGTGGAGCCAATGGAGGTGGATCACCTAAATAAGAGTCGCCGATGGCACTGGGTCCACCTGCCACAGCAATCATCTGGCAGTGCCCCAGGCAGTGACTGAAGCCAACTGACAGCTTTGCCATCTCAGATGCCCTTGATGCTCTTCACGCTCTAGGAAACAGGACTTGGAACAGACAAATAAAGGAAAATTAAATAGTTAAATTTTGCTATTTGTACAATCTGTCCCTGTTCTTTATTGGTCATTTTATGTCACCACAAAATCTGAGAAAATTGTAGGGCCTTGACAGATACTCTCCTTCAGCAATTTCTTGAACTGTGGTAGATGATGATAGGCTTATCAAGACTGGAATGGGACAATTTCCTTCCAGAGCTGAACACTGACATTTATTGAGTAGTTACTGGAAAACTAAACTTTAGCCCACAAAGATTATTGGGATCTGGAGCATCTTCCCTCTGAGGATAGGCTGAGAGAGTTGGGCTTGTTTAGCCTAGGAAATAAAAGGTTGTTGAGACACCTTATAGCAGTCTTCTTAAAGGGAAAGATGGGGAGGGGCTCAACCACTTGCTTGGGCAGATTTTCAAGTACCTTACCACCCTTTCAGTTAAGAAATTCTTCCTAATATCCAGTCTTAACCTCCCCTGACACAACTTATGGCCATTTCTCCTTGTCCTATCACCTGTCACTTGAGAGAAGAGATCAACCCTTGCTCTCCCTCATCCCCCTTTCAGGCAGCCATAGTGAGTGATGAGGTCTCCCCTCAGCCTCCTCTTCTCCAAGCTAAACAACCCCAGTTCCCTAAGCCGTTCCTCATAGGACTTCTTCTCCACCCCCTTCACCAGCTTTGTTGCCCTTCTCTGGATGTGCTCCAACACCTCAATGTCTTTCTTGTAGTGAGGGGCCCAGAACTGAACACAGTACTCAAGGTGCGGCCTCATCAGTCCCAAGTACAAGGGTACAATCACCTCCCTTGTCCTGCTGGCCATGCTGTTTCTGACACAGGCCAAGATGCCATTGCTCATGTTCCTCACAGTCTTTGCTACAGTGGTTCTGTAGAGATCAAATTCCAGCACACTGACATATTACAGACTCCATTACTCTGTTTGGGAGGCTTATAGTTGATGCCATCTAGCTGTGGTTGCTTGAATACTTTTCCAGTCTGGACAACTAAGTTGCTAGAAAACCACTTCACCTTTGTTTATAAGTATATGACACAGGTATTTCCAGTAGAGAGTAGGAATACTTTGTAAAAACCTTACCGGTCATGTCTGAAAATGGTGGATTTAAATTGCAGTACGTGCTAAGCTGAGCAGGAGAAGGGAAAGATGCTGCTGCTATGGAAGAAGACAAGAAAAGCTTGGTTTGCACCCAGTGTAGTAAAGATAGAATTATGTATGCTGAATTCTCTGAATTGATCAGTGCACCAAATACTGATGAAGAAAAAAATCCTTAAGCAGAATGACAAACTTAGGAGATAAATGGACACAAACTGAACATTAATTGATTTTAAGCTTGAAATTAAGAGAAGTTTTCTAATGAGGAAAGGAACATGGCAGTGAAACAAGAATAATAATTGTGGAAAAGTGAATTGAGACTGAATATCTGACAAGATTTCTGTAATTTCATTGGAATGGTCTCTGGTATCACCTTTCCCTTTTGAGTGTTTGTGTCTCTTCTGAAACTGTGCAGAAGATAAACTAGCAGGACACCAGCCCCACTGGAGAACTAGAGGTCTTGCAAATATCAATATAGACAGAATCCCAAATATTGAGTTCCAGTGATGAATCAAACATATCGTTTAATCTTGCTTTGTAAAAACGTATGTATAACATCTAGAAAAATATTTAGCAGTAAATAACAAATAGCATGAAAAAAGGAGCAATGTCATGGAAAGAATATTAAGCTGAATGAAGAGCAGAGCAAATAATTTTGCTCGTGAATGAGAGATTTAGATTATGAAGTCACAAATAATGTTCTCAAGGACACCTGTCCCATTGCTTAGGTTAATTGCTTTTCTCAAAGCAACAAATTTGCAGCCTGGATACACCTGGGGGCTGAAGTGGCTTCCTGCAAAGGAAGTTTGTCTTAGGTGAGATAAATGGCACAGATTAAAAATGGGTTCTTCTTAAATGTAGTATTTCAGTCATTTAAAATGATTAGGTATTTTGTCACATGGAAACAGGCAAAAGTATGGACTGTGGTGAGGCTTACTGACTGCTGCAGAAGTGAGTACCTCCTAAACAACTATATGAGTGAAACCAAAGATTTATCAAAAATGCTGATAATTTTTAAAGAAAAATAGGATTTCTCAGTCAAAATATCAGCAAGTTCTGTCAATTTGAAATATAGCACATGCATACACAGGTATTGGTGTTCAATACGAGTATTTGAAGCAATATGTCTAGCTTTAGTCATAGCACTACATAGCGAGGTATTGACATAATGTATTACTGAATAGTTAAGTATTCCTAATTATTTTCATTTAGTTGAAAGTGCAGAAAAAGCCAAAAGTAAAAATGCAGTCTTTCCCTATATCATCCTTCCCTCCTTATGCTTTTTCTTTTAATTACTTAGGTTCGGTACAATCTTCAAATTACAACCATTTACTTCACTCTGGTTGCAGCTGAACCCTGGATCAGCTGAGAACATGATTTTATTTCAAGTTCAATTTATTTCCTTTTGTGTTTCATTCTCTTCTGTTAGTTTAGACTCTTCCTTTTGGTTTTCAGCTTCTCATTTTGACTTTTTTTCTACTGACTCTGGACTGGTGATTTTGGTGCATTTTTATTTTGTCTATGGTGTTATGCTTGGCCTCCTGGCTATACAATTCAGCATTTTTAATCATCATGTCTGTTCCTTAGGACATCAGTCTATTTTGTTCTTTATTTTATCTTTTATAAGCTTCCTGATAGCTTCTCTTTTGTGCCTGATATCTCCTGATAGCACCTCTTTCGCAAAATTTCCCCTTTTTGACCAATTCATGATATATTAACAAGGTTGAGTACTGTATTCCAAATGAATAGTTGTATTTGGTGAAAACTGCAGTTCTAGTCAACCTGAAAGTTTTGCTACTGTTATAAAATTGGGTGAATAATTTTGGACCTTCTAGTTAAAAACCAGTTCTGCAATAACATTTGCTGAAATGTATTCAAAATACTTCTCATTCTGTATTCATTGAGGATATGGCAGCATTTGTAGAAGCAGTTTGGAGGAGACAGCTGATCCTTTTCATAAGTTTGTTGCATTTAGAATTTACTAAGTAGTCTTCTGTGTCTAAGATAGATAGATAAACACTGAATAAAGAGAATTTTGAATGGATTTTTCCTGTTCTTTCCTTCTGAAGCTCTTCCTTGTTAATAAATATACTCTTGTACTCCAGGAGATAATGTGAGAATGATTGTCTGTGCAGTCAAGAAGATCTTGATTCCAGTTCCTATTTATTTAGGTAGATGCCATAATGTGAAACTTTTTAAAAGGAAATGGAGACAGGTCTGCACCAGAATCAGTTTCATTTTAAAGCTTGAGGAAATGCTCTGAAGGTGCACAGAGGGCATTTGAAGCCCACTCTCCGGAGGAATCAAATGTTCATAAAGTAGAAAGAACAATATAACTCTCTTCTTTGGAAGTTTTAGATACAGATCATTGGTGTGCAGCAGGTGTATTCACACAACTGGAGTGCTTCCATGGATGGCTACAAAACCTTCAGGTGGGACAGGCTAGGAAAGAGAGGTGGTGGGGTTGGTCTCTATGTCAGAGAATGTTTTGATTGCATGGAACTCAATATTAGTAATGGTAGGGTTGAGTACTTGTGGGTTAAAATCAGTGGAACGTACCATAAGCCAGATATAGTGGTGGGAGTCTGTTGTCGGTCACCCAGACGGTGAGAATGAAGCTCCAATGATTTGGTTAGGGACCTGCTTGGCCAATTAGTCATACACAAGTCTATGAGGCTGGATGGGATCCACTCAAGGGTATTAAGGGAACTGGCAGAGGTCCTGTCCAAACCCCTTTCCCTCATTTACCAGCCGTCCTGGCTGACTGGGAAGTGCCACTTGACTGGAAACTGGCAAGTGTCACACTTTGACGCCGTTTCTCACAGCATTCTGATTGAGAAACTGGCTGCTATTGGCCTGGACAGGCACACCCTCTGCTGCGTTAAAAACTGGCTGGATGGCCAGGCCCAAAGAGTAGTTGTAAATGTAGTTAAATCCAGTTGGAAACCAGTCACAAATGGTGTTCCCCAGGGTTCAGTGCTGAGTCCAGTCCTGTTCAATATATTTATCTATGATCTGGACGAAGGGATCAAGTGCACCCTTAGCAAGTTTGCAGATGACACTAAGCTGGGTGGCAGTGTTGATCTGCTTGAAGGAAGGGAGGCTCTGCTGAGGGATCTGGACAGGCTGGATCAATGGGCTGAGACCAACGAGATGAGGTTTAACAAGACCAAATGCCGAGTCCTGCACCTGGGACACAACAACCCCATGCAGCGTTACAGGCTTGGGGAAGACTGGCTGGAGAGCTGACTGGTGGAGAGGGACCTGGGGGTGCTTGTTGACAACCAGCTGAATATGAGCCAGCAGTGTGCCCAGGTGGCCAAGAGAGCCAATGGCATCTTGGCCTGTATCAGAAAAAGTGTGGTCAGCAGGACCAGAGAGGTGATTGCACCCCTGCTCTCAGCACTGGTGAGGCCAGACCTCGAGTCTTATGTTCAGTTTTGGGCCCCTCACAACAAGAAGGACATTGAGATGTTGGAGTGCGTCCAGAGAAGGGCGATGCGGCTGGTGAAGGGGCTGGAAAACAAGTCCTATGAGCAGCAGCTGAGGGAACTGGGGTTGTTGAGCCTCGAGAAGAGGAGGCTGAGGGGAGACCTCATCACTGTCTACAACTACCTGAAAGGAGATTGTGGAAAGGTGGGTGCTGGTCTCTTCTTGCAAGTGACAGGTGATGGGATGAGAGAGAATGGCCTCAAGTTGTGCCAGGGGAGATTCAGTTTAGACATCAGGAAAAATTTCTTCACTGAAAGGGTGGTCAGGCACTGGCACAGCTGCCCAGGGAGGTGGCTGAGCCGTCATCCGTAGAGGTGTTTAAAAGGCTGGTAGATGAGTTTCTTAAGGACATGGTTTAGTAAGGAGACAGGTTTAGTTGGACTTCATATCAGAGGCCTTTTCCAACCAGATGATTCTATGATTCTATTTCTTTGTTCCTCCACTTCAATCAAAAATATTGAAAATGGAATGAAATCATTTTGCTTTAAACTTATTCAAATGTATGATTTCAAGTGCAAAGTATTATGTCAAATCTTACTTTTGGCTTTGCCTCAAACACATTTTCACTACTTTGGTTATCGCCATTGAAAAAATCAGTCATCCATTGAGCCATAATTTAGACCAGAAAGATCAAACTGGTCATCTTACTTGTCAAACTCTTCAATCAGTTGCCTTCATTAGAGCTTTAGCCATGTATTATATCAAACTTGGGCATGTGGAAGGAAAATTAATCTCCTTTAACAACAGCAGCTGGCTAGCAATTGACTTTTAAAGCTCTAAGTCTAATAGATCCCAGTGTGCATCCAGTAAATCTAACCACATACTATGTTTAGTGGTTAATTTCTTCAGTTTCAGAGAGAATAAGTTTGGAGATCTTGATATTGTTATTAAACCATCATGCAATACCCTTCTGGTTCCTATTGTGAATATACAAAACCACTTTCTATAAAATATGAAAACTTTTAAAGTCTTTTTTTCCCCATTGAAAATAAAGGAAAAAAGTTTTATTCACAGAACTTGGAGGAAACTGGATTTTTTAAACGAAGTTGTTGATGGAGTAAGTCATAAACTATCAAGCTATGTTCATGGGTCAATGAGCACTCCGTGACTAGAGAGTCTTCTGAGAGAGCACATCACACTCTCATTCTAACATCATTCAGTTGTTTCTGAGAGGTGAGAGATTTCTATTTCCCATACCTTCCATTTTCATTACTTTAACATCAGCTTTCTGAACATCATTTCCCCCCCTCCTTTTGTCCTTGGTTTTTATTTGCAAAATAGGTGACTGTGTGAAAGGAAAAATAAAAAAAAATAACAGTGACAGGATGTTAAGACACACAATAGTTTAGATAGCGAGCTGCTCCCACTGTCCTCCGCTCCTGTCTCCAAATTCAAGCCGCATTTTAAATATTTTATACCTTTTGTATTCTTAAATAAAAAAGGCAAGGATTGGCTTCCGCACAAGCTGAGAGACTGTAAATTAGCAGAAATTTTATTTATAGTTTATTCAGAGATTTTATACTGAACAACACCTCTTTGCCCCAAAATCTTGATAATATTTTTAGAAATCTTGGTTTTTTTCATTGTGAACTTTAATAGTGGTGTATTGTACAAATAACTGTATTCATTTTAACCGGGACATAGGAATGTGTGAGTCTCCCTGTTCCTCAGGAAAGCTGTGCACTGCCAGTAAAGTGGCAGGGAGAGCTTTGTTTATGCACTCAGACAGATTGAAATAACTGCCTGTATTCTGATGTATTTCATTTGGTAACCAGAATGTCAGATCATATTTGAATCCATTTTTGTCTCATGCCATCTTCCTAATTTACATTCTCAATGTTTGATTTTTCTGGCCATAAAACAACTCTAACTGAGGTTGGTTTTGTTTTCAGTTGTACTGTTTGAACAACTACAGAAAATGAGTTTTTCCTTTTCTGTTGTGCTTAAAGTATTCCTGAACCACACAGTGTTCTTAAAAGCAAAATACAGAATAGTTGGCATTGTTAGTATAATGATGGACTTTTGTTTAGACATACCTCAGTCATGAAAGTAACGTGTCATCCACATTTAATGTTTAGCCTGAGACAAACAAAAGTGCTATTCACCATTTTCCGTGTTAATTGTAAAAAGTTGATGTTCTTATCAATCCTTTTAGTGAAGAAACAAAACAGGGAAGGCAGAGTTTTTGGTTTGGTGGGTGAGAATAAGTCTGAGTCAGATTGACTCACTTGTCTTTAGGTGTTTCAGTATCATTAAAAACTTGCATATTGTGGCCTTTAAAACCAGTGTGAGGCACATTCTCCACACTGGAATCCTACTACATTTTACATTACATTAGCTCAGCTATTGTTGTTAGTTTAGTTAGACTGACTTTGCTTTACATGAAAGGAGTCATGAGAGGAGGTTCTGTTTAGAAGTCCATGTAAAGTGAAGCACAGTTAATTGATGAAAGTAATACAATAGTAAATATTCTTAAACTTATTATTCATTATCATATACATGCACAGTTATTTGATGGAACAGACTATGCTCCTTGTCAGCTAGGTCCATACATGCAAGGAATGACACAGAATTTAAAGCCTTTCTGTTTATTTTTAATTCTGAATAGTTAAGCCTCTAAATAGAACAGATTTGGAATATATCATAGATTTTTAAAAAAATATTCTGAATGGAAGTATCATCTTCTATGCCTCTGGTAACATTAGATTCTACATAAACTAAACTGTTTCTGCTGAAACACATGTTGCCATATGGTTAAGTTTCCCTTTTCAATTATTTATGTTCAATCTCTGTTTACATAAAGGGTTATCGAATTACAGATGCATAGAACTACTATACTAGAGAATTAGCAAGATTATACAATTTTGTATTTTAGTTTGATTATGGATGCTTTTATTCCAGCCATTAAATCTCTTTCTCCTTTCAAGCTCCCTGTTCAAACGCATCTCATTCAAATGCGTCCTTTTTTTCCTGTCTTCAGTGGGACGTTCCATTTCAGCAAGTGGAATTTCAGCCAATTCTCTCTGCCTTAAGAGGGTTTTGGATCAAAGCTCCATACAACACCTGACTGTTATTACTTAGAAGGGACACCTGAATTAGTTCACCGAATTTGAGTGTCCCATATGTCAGGAAGTTATAGTTCAAAACATGAAATGATGCAATTAAGGACTGCTATCCTGCACTCTCTATTCTGTATTCTAAATATTTACTTTCATGGATCCAGATGATAGTGTGCCACATCTATGTACTCAGCTCTCATTCTTAAGAATATTTTGTGAGCTAATTTGATTTAGGTCTAATCTCTAAGCAAACTCCAACTAATAAAAGATCTTAGATGAACGAGTTCTGCTGCTTTTGGTCATTTTGTCAAATGCCTGATCTTTTGATGAGAGCAACTTGGATTTTGTGCATCTGTAGATTTTTAATGTAGCAAAAGCCCTTGGAGCGCTGTGAAATTTGCTGTGAAGTTAATGGTCACAGTTTTTACTTTAAGATTTGGGAATGTATTTTAATCTATTTATTTAACAGTGTCACAAAGTTCTGAATTTAAGCAAGGTATAAAAGACCCCTTTTAAAAGGCTACTATTTGCTTAGGAAAGATGAAAACCAGAAAGAGGTCTTGTCATCTGTGCTGATTGCTCTGAGTTGCAAGAAGAGGGAAGGTTTCCTTTCTCTGGGGAAAGGATGAGAAAGGGGAAAAAGAAGACATATTTAGAGTTTGTTATAGAGCACTACACAGAGGAGATGAGAGGTTAATGCTTGAGACCAGTCATCCAAAGCACAGAGTTTTGTTGTGATGGACCACTTCAGTAGCAAATCTGTTTGGAAAGGACACAACCTGCCACAAATTTTTTTAAGTTGCTGAAGAATTTTCTCTTACAGAAGTTGAAGAAAGTCTCCAGGCCTTTCTGTAATTGGCTAACTACTAATTTTAGGCTTTCACTTACATTATGAAGTAGACAATTAAAATTTATTCTTAGAAAAAAACAGGTAGAAAAACCTTAAAATAAAATAAATAAAAAAAAGAATAAACAAAAATAACCACAAAAAAAGCCTAACCCAATGGACTTTAAAAAGACAACTTTTAACAAATATAAAAAAAACGATAAATTTAATCCTCTGAGAAAACAGACACACATGGGTAAATGAAGTCCAGAATAGCTGACACTTCCCTGGAGTATAAAATATTAAGGGTACTAACTCAAACTCTTGCACTCCAGAGGAAAGAAAAGGTAGTCTACAGCAAGGAAACCATGCCAAATTACAAACTACAAGCACAAAGTAAGAACACAGAAACAAAACCTGAAAGAATGAGGCACAAGTGGAAACCTATCTATAGGGATAATATTACAGAGGTTCACTGTTAAATTGCAGGCATAAGTTGAGTTTGGCAGAGGCCGTTCCTAGGACTGGTGCTACTTGATATGCAAGTAGGATATTGGAAATGAGAACCTGTTTAGTAAATTCACAGATTATGCCTCCCAGAAGGAAGTATACTGGAAGGGAGCATTGGAATTCAGGATGATATTGGCAACTTACGGAAGTATTCTGTCCTAAAAATATGGTGAAACTTTTAAAGGTCAGCACAAAGTTTCCTGCTAAAGAAGAATCAATCAATTTTGTAAATGCAGGATAGCTAAGTAGTAGCTCTTCTGAAGTGGATGAAGGAAACAGTGAACCACAAGTTGAACTGTGATTAAGGTATTGCAGAAAGGGAAAGGAAAAGCAACTCTACTGGAAGGTGTTAATAAGACTACAGTTTTCAGATATGTAAGTTCATCTGTGTACTGCTTTTTCTGTCCAGAGGGTGTTGGTTGCAGAATTGCTTTAAGTCTTAGCCATTTCTGTGCAAGAAAAACATGATGCTGTTAGTATGTGTATTTGTATTGTGCTCTATTTTTATTCTAGAGTATGTGCACCACTTCCTGCTGGCTGAGCCTGGGGATATGGGGCTGCAGCAGCCTTGCCTCTATTGAGCTACCAGATTTGGCAATTCATGACAAGTATGTTTGGAAAAAGCTCAGATAAAGACAATAAGAATTATTAGAATTGTGATGAAATTAAAGGTAAAAAGAGAAGTAAAGAAGAAGACAGCGCTCTTTAGTATGTAAGAGGAAATGTATAGGGGAGGGAAATAATCTGTTTTCCAGATTCAAGTACTTGCAGCAAAAGAGATTAGGATTAAATAAAAGGGAAAACTACCCAATAGATAGAAAGCTCAATGCTAGTGCAGTTTAGCTATGTCTTCCTTTGCGCTTGCATGCTTTGATTTTATTTCACGTACAAATTTCTTAAATTTTGTTTTGATTTGACATGTAAAATCTCATGTGTTTTGTTGCCAGACATTTATCTCTCATAGAAAGTTGAGGGATTCTGCAGTAAATTGGTGAATTCCATGTGCTCTGCAGCTGGAAGGCTCAGCCTCAGACCCAAGCTTTCAGAAGAAGTGTTTGGGGTCACACTGGGCTCTGATTGAGGCTGGGGTTTGAGAGCCTTTTTTTTAAGTAGAGCTAACAAATCAGGTCGTGAAGACAAATTCCAAAGTTGTCCAGTCCTCTGTGTTGACATATCTTTTTAAAATATGAATATAATTCTTGTTTTGTCTTTTCTGTATCTCTTTCATTGTATGAACATATATTGCTTTGCAAGACTCATTCTGTGAGACCTTGCTTGAAGCAGCAGACGTGTCTTGCTCTTTGATGACAGATATTTAGCAGGCTGAGGACTGTCCAAGAAGAATACTTCCAGCTTCATTGGTTCTTATCTGTCTCATCTGAGTGGCTGGGCTAGTGGCTCATGGTGCACTGCTATATGAAGTGGTAATTATTTATTGATTTATTTCACTGCAGAAAGCCTTCCACCTTCATTCTATGAGATTAAAAAGGAATGTTGAAAGTAGAATGTCAGAGAAAATATCTGAATGATAACTCTAGGATAAGCCACCGCAAATGGACCCTACTTCTGGCAGTGGCCAAAGGCTCAGGAAATCAGCTACTCTGAAGCAAGTTCCCTCAGTAGACCCCTTTAGAGAGGAAGGCAGGAAAACTAGTTCTGGTTCACTTGGGAGAGAAGCAGAACCTTTGCAGGATGAGGGCTAGGAAGTGAAGTGAGGGAGATCAGAACAGGGGAGGGTGAAGAGAGTGATGTTTGATGATGGTGATTCTGTTGGGAGAAATGCAGCTGCAGAAGCGTAGCTGGTCGGGGCTGCAGGAAGTGGAGGCAAGTGTGGGGAGGAAAGTGAGGAATACTTAGCATAGTGATAGTTGCCATAGTACCTCGTTAGAACACTGCTAATGCGGGTACTGGTGAGTAGTTTCTCTTAACATGTTGTTTTGCTACTGCTGTCAGTCTGGAAAGGATTTGGTAGTGACTGTCCTTGGGATGCATCTGTGGACCTCATGGAATTTGCTTCTTTCATGTCTGCTGGACATGTCTATCAGAGGAAATATCATTCCTGTTTTCCTTCTCTGATGGGCCTACATATAATGCCTTCTGGACATGGAGTAATTTCTGATTTGGTAAAAGGGACAGTGCCTAGTATCAGCAGTACATGTAAATGAACAGTCTCTGCTGCACCTCAGAAGTCAGAGGCTGGTTATAATTGCAAGAAGGAAGAAAGTGTGAGAGCATGCTGAGGCATACTGAAAACAGTGACAGAAGCTGTAAGAGACACAAAGCTTGGATAGGGAGGGAGATGGGAGCCTCCTAAAGTGTTACAGGCTCTTAAAGAGCAGAAACTAATTCCACATATGCCCTCTGATTTTGTTTCCAATCCCCATTAGGCATATCTGGAGGGGAAAAAACATGGTCACATACAGCCTAAGGCTATCATGTTGTTTGCAAAGTACACAAGAATAGAGACTTTATATGTCCGCGCTTTTCTTGAGATGTTTTCATTTCTACCACAATGAAAATAATTACATCAGAAAACTTGTTGCTTTACTTTACTCTTTTGGGAGTATGAAATCTCTGTGCTGCTTTGAGAATTACAATATGGCCTTGCTGGAAAAGTTGGAAGGTAGACCAGGAAACATGAGCTCTAAAACAGTTACAAGCAAGATGCTGCATCTTTTACTAAGAAGGTATTCTGAATACGTCTTGGAGAATTATGGATAGTAGAGCATCAATATGCTGTAACAAAGGAGTATCTTTTCAATTGCTGCTCCCTCACTTCCTCTCAGCAGGTTGAGAGACATGCTGTGACACACACACTGAGGAGCCAAAGGTGATCAGGGAAGTTGATATGAACTTAGGTAACCCTATTTTGTGGTCTACTAGAGAGGAAACTGACACATAGTGAGCTTCTTCCAACAGCATCACTGTACTGAGAAAGCAACAACACTAAATAAATTTCTGAAGGAAATCTCACCAAGTGCTTTTCTGGAGTTTCATATGAGAGTCCTCACTGGGAGGACTGCTGCTTGATATCACTGAACTCCTTAACTCTAAATACTTGTGCTTTGTTCAGCAAGGAACGAGGAAGGAATACTTCTCCAGAGGAAGAGACTTTGGGGTTTGTCTTCACTCAGACAAGATATCACCGTTATCACGTGTTGAAATTATCGCAGGTGCTGCAGCAATAGAGAACAAAAGATCTCTTTCGCACTGAATGCAGGTGCTTGTCCTGACTTTGGGAGGAGACATTGTGTTGCTGTTGCAGTACAGGAGATCGGGAATGAATAACAAAAGACACTATGATGTCAGGGCAGGAGTGGAGGTTTGGTTGGTCAATCCTTTTTTCTGAATGTGCACTGGAAGGGATTCTCTTCCCAGCATTGGATCAGGAGGGTTTTCACATGTTTTTTTTACCACAAACCAGTGCATGTTTGGAACCAATGCAGTGTTTAAATCACTGCAGATGGCTACAGTCTAGCCTGCAACGGTGCCTAGTGCCAGGGAGTGTGAAAAGCATTGAATTGCAAGAGATAAATATTATCTTTCCTGGGATGCACCCTGAGGATTGCCAGAGGTCACCAGAAGCATTTCAAAGGAGAACCTGTCTTTAGAGCAAATATTAACTTCATAAAAAAGTACCTATAGGTCATCTTTGCCAGCTCAAACACAGCTGTTTCATTTGGCAGGCCAGTTACACGACCCAAGCAATGGCAAAGCAGACAGTTTACAAAGTAAACAAGGTAAATGTTGCATAAAAACTCAGAAATTAACTTCCAGAAATAGAATAACTACTGGTTTATCAATGGTGACATCCATTATGACTACTTCTATTAAGAGAAGGTATGTGCTGCTTTTTCAGTGATTTTTCTGATTACTCCAGTTTCCTAAGATTTCTTTAAGTTTCCCAAGTAGTTATGGTACATGTGAACTGTATTCTTGTAGCAAGACGCTGATCTGCAAGCTGCTATTAAAATCCATTTGTTTTTTTATCCCACTCATCTCACCCTCTTTTTATTCTATCAGGGTATTCTGGAGAGGGGGAACACCTGACTATTTTGCCAACCTCAGTTTGGATATGAGCCAAAATCTTTCGAAATCCACCAAAATCCGTGGAAAGCTTTCCACTGATTTTTGTAGGTACTGAATTATACCTCTAATTCGATGAAGAGTATCACAACATAGGCAAATAAATTTGTGTTGAGAACGAGAGATGTCCCTCGTGTCTACTGACGTATTTTAAAGAATAACTGCATGTTCATCACAAAACCTGTATTTTAATTGCAGAGCACTGTAGTTTGATTATAGTATTATTCTGTTCAGCTAAAAGGGATGTTTATATTTGGGGTTTTTTTAAGTAGCAGAGTTTTATGATTGTATGAAAATAGAAGATGATAAAAAATACAAGAAAAAATTGAGAAAAAATCTATTTTAACGCATCTACTTGTTTTGTTTTATGGATGAGGCTAACTAATATTTAAATATTAGTATCTTGAAATCATCTCAGTTATTTTATGGGGCACTGAGTATTTCTAAGGAATTTAAGGGGAAAGTCTCCTTTAATGGATATATCATAAGCACGAAAGATGCTGTGCATGAGGCTACCAGAGGATGATTTTGAAAAGTATAGAATCAGCTATTTTTAATTTGTGCCCTATCTTAAGTTCTTTGATTGTGAGAAATAAATAGGACTCAGGGTACTAATGGGTTTTGTCCTGAAGAGTAATGTATGTTCAGTTGCTGAGAAATTAAGGCACTGTCTAGAAAATTTATCTTGCTTACTGCCAGGCTGCCAGGGAATTTTGGGAACAACCTGACAGAAATTCCTGAGTGACAAGTCAAAGGGTGATTAAGGGATGAATTAAGACACACTCGGCCTAACTGTGCTCCAGATTACTCCTATGGGAACATGTAAAGGCATCACTGTGCAGTGTTTTGTCGACAGAACGGAATTTGCTCAGCCTAGATGCATCCAAGCTGAGTCTTCACTAAAAGCTATGAGGCTGTCGGTTTAAAATGAGGTCTTAGGCCCAACGTGAGGTCTATCAACATTTGTGGCTTCAGAAATCAGTGGGTTTTTTTGGTGTCACTTTGAATTGTTTGAATTTGCTTAAAGTGACTACATTAGTGTAGTAATTAGTGACTACATCAGTGGACGAGGGAAGAGCTATGGATGTCATCTAACTGCACGTCTGCGAGGCCTTTGACACAGTCCCCCACAACATACTTCTCTCGAAGCAGGAGACATGGGTAAAATGAACAGTGGATCAAAAATTGGTTGGACTCAACGTCCAGATGGAGTCTGGTTGACAAGTGGTGTCCCTCAGGGGACTGTATTTGGACATGTGCTGTTTAATATCTTCATCAATGACAGAAACAGCAGGATTGAATGCATCCTCAGCAACTTTGCAGATGACACCAAGGTGAGTGGTACAATTGACGTGCCTGAGAGAGAGGATGCCGTGCAGAGGGACCTGTACAAGCTTGACAAGTTGGCCCACATTAACCTCATGAAGTTCAAGACCAAGTACAAGGTTCTGCACTGGGGCTGGGTCAGCCATCAGTATCAATATAGATTGGCTGATGAGTGGATTGAGAGCAGCCCTGCGGAGAAGGCATTCGGGTGTTGGTGAACATGAGCCGACTGTGCACTTGCAACCAGAAAGCCTTCTGGACTGCATCAAAAGAAGCGTGGCCAGCAGGTCAAAGGAGGGGATTGTCCAGCTCTACGCTTGTGAGGCCCCACCTGGAGTACCGCATCCAGCTCTGCAGTCCGCAGCACAAGAAAGACGTGGACCTCCTCAAGCAAGTCCAGAGTAGGACCACAAAAATTACTGGGATCTGGAGCAATTTTCCTCTGAGGACAGGCTGAGAGAGTTGGGCTTGTTTAGCCTAGAAAATAAAAGGCTCTGGAGAGACCTTATAGCAGGCTTCCAGTTCTTAAAAGGGGGCTAAAGGAAAGATGGGGAGGGGCTCTTTATCACAGACTGTAGTGATAGGACAAGGTGTAATGGTTTTAAACTGAATGAGGGTAGATTTACATTTGATATTAGGAAGAAGTTTTGGATGCCCCCTCCATGAAAGATTTCAAGGCCAAATTGGATGAGGCTTTGTGTAGAGATGTGGTTGCGTGAGAAAGGACATGCAGGCAGCACACAAGAACTGCTAGGATAACAAACAAGAGATATATAGCAGGGGTGCCTGTCCTTGACTTCAGAAGACGGAACTTGCAGTTAAGAAAGAATGCACAGAATTCGGAGCTGATTAACGGGTAATGAGAAAAACAGGGCGGGGTAGACATTTAGCTGAAGAACCAATATATTCCTTTGTTTAATGAATATGTATAACCATAGTTGCGACATGTATAAAAGTGTGTACTCTACTCTCAATAAACGAAGTCTGCTCATCTAGTATCTAGGTGTCACTCTTCCGTCCTCTTCAGCTTTGAGCAAACTTATCTAATGCAAAAGGCACCCGCACAGAATCATAGAATTACCCGAGTTGGAAGGGACCCAAAGGATCGTTGAGTCCATTTCCTACCCCTACATAGGACATTCCCAACATTCACACCCTGTGACTGAAGGCACCGTCCAAATGCTTCTTGAATGCTGGCAGACTCGGTGCCATGGCTACTTCCCTGGGGAGCCTGTTCCAGTGTTCCACCAACCTGCTGGGTGAAGAACCTCTTCCTAATATCCAATCTAAACCTCCCCTGGCATATCTTCCTGCCATTCCCTCTAGTCCTATCAGAGGTGGCAAGAGAGAAGAGATCATAGCCTATTTACCGTCCTCCCTTGTAAGAAGGCAGTAAACAGCTATGAGATCCCCCCTCAGTCGCCTCTTCTGCAGGCTGAACAGACCAAGTCACTTCAACCATTCCTCATATAACATCCTCTCTAGACCCTTCACCAGACTTGTGGCCTCCTCTGGACACTCTCCAGTAGTGTGACATCCTTTTTATACTGTGGCACCCACAAATGCACACAGTACTTGAGGTGGGGCCTCACCACTGCAGAGTAGAGCAAGACAACCACCTCCCTCAACTGCCTGGCAATGCCGTGCTTGATACACCCCAGGACACGATTGGCCCTCCTGGAATGTTGCTGCCGACATCTTGTTTAGGGGACTCCAGGCATGGCATGAGGAGGGGAGCAGAGCCCAGGGTAAGTGAGGGGAGGTGGAGGGTGGTCGCTGGGCCCACTGGCAGAATTTCCCCTCTGCAAGCAACATGGCAGGTAGGAATGAGCCCCAGGAAAGGGGCCCTCAGCACTAACCACCCTCCCCCTCCTCCCACATTTGGGTACCTCTCAGGCCACGCCCAAACCTACCATATTTGGCAATGCACCTCACCTACAGTCACAATCACAATGAGATCACAGTGGCTTCCTGCTCTCACCAGACACCTGTTTGGCTGCTGCTCGGGACCTACACAAGCTGCGGCCCCTGCAGCTGGCCCACAGCTCACTGAGCTTCAAGGCGTCCAGATGGCGAACGTGCCTGGAAGGAAGCGCAGCTGGAGCAGCCAGGCAAGCGGCTGCTCACCTTTGAACCGCTCAGCACTGGCTTTAGGACCACCAGGAATCAGCATGGAGTCCAAGCCTGTCTCCCTGCCAGGGAGCAGCCAGGCAAGCGGCTGCTCACCTTTGAAGCGCTCAGCGCTGGCTTTAGGACCACCAGCAAGCAGCATGGAGTCCAAGCCTGTCTCCCTGCCAGGGAGCAGCCAGGCAAGCGGCTGCTCACCTTTGAACCGCTCAGCACCGGCTTTAGGACCACCAGGAATCAGCATGGAGTCCAAGCCTGTCTCCCTGCCAGGGAGCAGCCAGGCAAGCTGCTGCTCACCTTTGAACCGCTCAGCGCTGGCTTTAGGACCACCAGCAAGCAGCATGGAGTCCAAGCCTGTCTCCCTGCCAGGGAGCAGCCAGGCAAGCGGCTGCTCACCTTTGAACCGCTCAGCACTGGCTTTAGGACCACCAGGAATCAGCATGGAGTCCAAGCCTTTCTCCCTGCCAGGGAGCAGCCAGGCAAGCTGCTGCTCACCTTTGAAGCGCTCAGCGCTGGCTTTAGGACCACCAGCAAGCAGCATGGAGTCCAAGCCTGTCTCCCTGCCAGGGAGCAGCCAGGCAAGCGGCTGCTCACCTTTGAACCGCTCAGCGCTGGCTTTAGGATCACCAGCAAGCAGCATGGAGTCCAAGCCTGTCTTCCTGCCAGGGAGCAGCCAGGCAAGCGGCTGCTCACCTTTGAAGCGCGCAGCACTGGCTTTAGGATCACCAGGGAACAGCACGGAGCCCAAGCGTGTTTGTCAGCGTGAGAGCAGCCAGCGCAGTCAGGAAGGCGGCTCATTACCTTTGCATGGGACACAACAAGGTCGCTTTTGGAAACCACCTGGAAGGAAGGGGCTTCCCAGGAGCCTCCAGAATGTCCATCAGAGAAAGAGGAGGAACATCGCCAGGCAGTGTGCCATGGTAGGCATTGCTCATGCGACTGACACTGCCCAGGGCACAGATGAGGACATACGGAGGGACAGAAAGGAGCTCTGGCGTGCCTTTCTGATGAGGCACGGTGCGATTCCCAGGAAAGACCAGCCACCAAAGGACAACGTGGAGCCCATGCAGGTGGATCCACCAGATCATGATGTGGAGCCAATGGAGGTGGATCCACCTAAATAAGAGTCGCTGATGGCACTGGGTCCACCTGCCACAGCAATCACCTGGCAGTGCCCCAGGCAGTGACTGAAGCCAACTGACAGCTTTGCCATCTCAGTTGCTCTTGATGCTCTTCTCGCTCTAGGAAACAGGACTTGGAGCAGACAAATAAAGGAAAATTAAATAGTTAAACTTTGCTATTTGCACAATCTGTCACTCTTCTGTATTGGTCATTTTATCTCACCACAAAATCTGAGAAATTGTAGGGTCTTGACAGATACTGTCCTTCAGCAATTTCTTTAGCTGTGGTGGATGATGATAGGCTTATCAAGACTGGAATGGGACAATTTCCTTCCAGAGCTGAACACTGACATTTATTAAGTAGTTACTTGAAAAACTAAACTTTAGCCCTGGCATTTTTAAGCAGTGCAATTTCAAAGCTAGAACTCCATAATGTCAAAGAAAGAGTTGGGATGAACATTGGCCTGCCTTTGAAGGAGGAGTTTCCAGATTACTGGCAATAAAGGAAATAAAATTCTTAGTCGCAGGATATATCTTACAGCTTTCCAGTCCTGCTTTCCAGGCTCCAGGTGATAAGAAATAACACGAATAGCATTGTATACTCACCTCTCAGTTTCCAGGTTAGAGAGACTGCATTATTGTTCTTTGACGATCCTAGAAGTCTCTTCCAACCTGGCATTCTCTGATTCTATGAGGATGTGGAGAGACAAAATTAAGATGGAAAATGGGAAAAAAATGAAGGAGAAAGGAAGGAAAACTATAGTTTTAGTGTTCACGGTAAGTGGGATTGAAAGGATTTGATTTGTAATGCCAGGCTCTGATTGTGGCTTCAGCTGTTAGTATTTCCCTTCGGCTTCTCTATTTCGTCAGTGTCATCTGCTCCATAAGGAAAGAACTCATTTGAAGGTCAACTCTTCAGGGATCAATTAGTAAATACTGAGAACTAGCAAAAGGAACAGGAGAGATTAAGAAGGGCATAATAAGTGTGTAGCGAAAACTGAGACTGAGTTGTGAAAGTGCTAATTCAAACTGGAAAATGAGTGTTTGTGACCAAAATTTTGGAAAGGACTGAGTGCTGGCAGAGAATGAAAGGGAAAAACGTAAGCAAATTACGTGAGAGCTGAGAAAAAGTGGGGCAGGGAGAGACTGATGAAAAAGAAAAATTACCAGTTATCAAAACTGGAGGGCAAACGAACAGAGAAAGAAATAGGATAATGGGGAAAATTGGCAAAGAAAATTGGGTGAAAATAGTTGAAAGTTAGAAATATCACTGAAATTCCTAACATTTTTAAATATTTTTATTTAAAACTGCCTTTGGGACAGTAACAATAGGAATGTGATGTCCTATGATTCATGTGTGAACTACTTCAAAGTCATTATAGTGAGGAAGAAAAATGAGATAAGCTGGCCAGGACAGTAAACTCTCAATCAATCAATCAATCAATCACAGAAATATGAGAAGTGGAGATAACTTTCTTATTTTTCTAACATAGTGTGTTGGGTTTTTGTGTTGTTTTTTTTTTTAGATTTGGTTTGGTTTTTTTTTGTAGGCATCCTGACCTTACTACTTAATGATACCATGGAAACTGACTTTGGCATCTTTGATGACCTAGCTGGGATCGGGGGCTACTTAGTCTTGAAACCCTTTTCTGCCTTCAAAATATCTTCAGCATAAAAATCCTATCTTATGCTTATCATGGTCATTGTGTAACTAGTAAGTGAGTAATTACATAAAATCTAAATTGGGATGTTTCTGTGGTGGAATTTTGTTATTTTTTGGGGGGGCGTTGGGGACTTCTTTTTTTTGGGGGTGGGATTGGGGTTTGTTTTGGGTTTTTTTTCCTTGCAATTGAAGGATCTCCTCCTCTTGGTTTAACATTGAAGACGTCATTCTCTTTTAGGAGTTCTCTGGCCTTTTTCCTTCTTCTGATTGGAGATCTTTCACATTTGGCAGTATTAAAGCTGTTTTCAAATCATCTTCTTCACATGTGCCTATTTATGTGATAAGTTTTTGGGTGCCTGACCATCCAATCTGTTACTGGCTATGGATTTCCATCCTAGCTCCAAGATGTAGCTGTTTGGAGTACTGCCAGTTCTGTCTGTCAGTGGTCAGGTAGCATCAGTTTCAAAGCTCTTGTATGTGTTAACAACCTCTTACAGAAAGAAAAACTGTCAATAAAATAAAATGCATGTGAAGACTGCAAACACTTTTCTGTCTGACATTTACACCGCACTCTCATATCTTTTTTAAAAACAATGTTGATTCTACATTTTGGTAAACATTTCTATGCAATTACATTATAAGCATGACGGTAGTGGGTTTGAGTATCTGGAAAATTTAGGCAAACAAATTTCCACAGCTATGCTTAAAATATTATGGCTTGATTAACTGTTCTTAAAGGTGACTCTCAGTGTTTCTCTTAGGACAATTTTTATCGTCTTTGCTAATACAGTGGATGTAGAGGTCCATATTGTGCATGACTAGTGACTGACTAACATCTGTGCTTGCAAAGTATGAAGTGTTATAACTGAGATATGCCATATGAAAAGAAAGAGAAATACAGGCCAAAATCAGAACACTTAGTGAGAAATGCAGTTGTTCGGCTCACATTCAAGAAAATATTTTGGACAAAGACTTATTTTAATTACCACTGTTTTTTTTTTTAAATCTCACATATTAATGAGATGTCAGCAACTACAGTGCAAAGATACAAACCATCCAACTTCATATTTAACACCCCTGCTTCCTTCTGTAGTCAATTCCTTTGTATAGAACATACACCTAATTGCTTCAATATTGAATCTAATATGGAATGAATGACACATGCATGAATGCAAGTCTCTGTGTTAGATCTCCTTGTCTTTGTGGGTTAAGTACGGTAGCACAATTATTACTAAGAAATCTATTTGTCCGAACATAATGGAGTTGGCTTTTAGCAAAGTCTCCAAGACTACTTTAAATAAGGTACTGTAGTCATTGAAATAATGGATTTCTACATTTTCTTAAGCTTCTCTCCAAACAAATGCCTGACAGTTTAATAATGATGGGATATTATTTTGTGTTCTGCATTAATACTTTTAGCACCAACATTTCTAATGATTGTATTTCATAATCACCTTTTGAAGAGTTTTCCTGAAATACCTGCCAGGTAGAGTTTTGAGGTTTTTTTAATTGTTTTCTTTTAAGACGGATTTTCTTTTGCTGTCCAGAGTAATTCACACCAATTCAGAAATTATTTTTAACTTCTAAAACAGCAGATGATTTCCTAGAATACTCTGGTTTGTTAGCCAGACCAGCTTTACATACTCAATAACCACAAGGAAAAGAATTTATTTTTTTTTCCTTTATCCTATTAATACTTTTCTTGAAGAGACAATGGATATGTAGAGACTCATTCTATTTCTATTGTTGTCTTCAACATCGCCTGGCTCTACTTGTATTGTCTTCAACATCGCTTGGCTCTACTTGTATTGCTGTCTTAAACATCTTGAGTGCTGTGGCTCCTGCTGGGCTGCCTGTGCTGCTGCAGAGGAGGGGGAGGAGGTGCAGCAGCAGGTGCTGCCCCCCCCGTCCCACCTGTCTATGCATGGGGACCCAGAGGGTTCTGGCAGAGGTTGTTCTGGCAAGGGTCTGTTGAACTGCCAGGGACCCTGGAGTGCCCAGACACAATTCCAGAACCTTCCCAAAGAAGCCTCTGTGCCAATTCAAGAACTTTTGCAGCAAGGCCCCCTCTCATGTTAGGGGAGGGGGTATGGACATGTATAAACAGAAGCCTGTCAAGAAGGCAGCCTCTGCGTGCAGACCACCCCATGGAAACTGCCTGAGAAGATGCTGCTGAAGAACCGCAGGACCACGTGCTCCCTGAAGACCACGTTTTCCAGAGGCCCATGGAGACTTCTGTTCTCCATTGCACTACTGTGCATCGGATCAGATCCGAGTTCTGTTGTTTTTCTCCAGCTGCCTTGAGGGTATCAGATTGTGATCTGAACAGACTGGGATCTGGGTTTTAGCAACTTTGTTGTTTTGGCCATGTCCAAAACCAGTACTTATTCCATATTTTGGCTGTGTCCAAAATATTGGTTTGTTGTTTTGGTCATGTCCGAATCGAATACTGAGTTTGCTGTTCTGGCTGTGCCCAGAATATTGGTTTGCTGTTTTGACTGTGTTTAAGACAAATACTGGTTCATTGTTTTGGTTGTGCCCAAAATACACTGTTCAGATTTGCCCTGGGAGGTTTGTCCCAGTTGGTGGAGCAGGTATCAAAAGACCTATATCCCCTCCCACCCTGCACTGAGCAGGTCTGTGAGCGGGGGCAACCCAGAAGCGGAGGAGCACGCCCTGACAGGATGTTTTATTTTCACATTACAGATCACTTATTTTACTCTTACAAACTCAGACAGGGCCATTCACAACTGAAAATTTTTCCTATTTCTTCAGGGAGTACTTCTTACATAAATTTTGGGCAAAAGCAGATGATAAATGTTCTTTTGCTATGTCTAGAACTAAGGCTTCATCCAAGTATCTATTTTCAACCCTTGCTTCATTGGTATAGATGACTTGATGCAGCTGATCAATTGTTAGGACCAGTAGCAAAAGGCATTAGTGTCAGGAACAAGGGATTCAAATAGGGAGCCCGAACAAAAGGTTAGCTCTCTATGCTGTGGATCCAATCCTGCCTGGAAGTTAATGCTAGCCAGTACAATCCAGAGTGACTAGGAAGCCCATTTTCACAGTGACATGGAGATTTAAGTAGCGCAAATCTCATTAGTATCAATGGAAGAAGTACATCTCAATCCATATGCATTTTCTTAGAGCCTTGTCCTCAGATGTCCCTTATTATCACGGAGAGGCCAGAGTCTGGAAAAGAATAACTGTATGTGCTTTGCAATGTTAATTAAAAAATCTCTTCATCTTCTGAAATCCACTTGCCTAGTGACCTGTCCCGTTACCACCAACTGGTTTTGGTTCTTTCAACCGTATTCGGAAGAGAAGTGCCTGTAAGTGTTGCTGAAGACCCATTTAGGAATGAAAATGTTGTCAGATCTGTAATTCCATTGATAAGTCAGTGCAGTACTAATAGTGTTTTGGAGAGAGAGATTACAATAGAATGCCCACTTGAAAAGATATGTTATGAAGCTGTTCCAAGCATTAGCCAGATGTGAGGCTTTCTGATGTAATCAACAACATGTCTCTCAAAGGTAAAAAAAAAATAGTTTTTTTTCCTATCCTGTCTAAAATACACTTGGATGTCTATGAAAAATACACATTTGAAATAATGTTTATCTTCACTTTTTTTCTCTGGGAGAACTGAATACTGGTTGGTTTGTATTTGTAAATCCTCCATGTGACTCAGACGTGGCTCCTCTTTGGATGTCCATTTACTGGACGGATAAAGTTGTGGAAGAATGAGTCATGCCTATTACAGTTTCACCAGTTTGTATTGATGCAAAAGCACGGATGAGATTGCTAAAAGTAAACTACACACCTACAGCCCTTTTTTACTCTGTTACTTGTATAGGCTTGCCTTCTGAGAAGCACGTCTGTCTAATCCAGCACACACTTGTGCCTAATTTTGCACTTCTGCTTCTATAACTTCTGTTGCCTTCCTTTTTGAAATTCATTTTCTGATTGGTCTCCAACTGCGAGTTCAGAAAGCTCCCATAGGTCTTGTGTTGCATAGGTTGGCCCCACGTGGACATCTAGTATAACCTAGAATACTTCAAATATGATAGACCTGTGCTTGGGCATTAAGCCTGTGCCCAGCGTACCCTGCTTCTGAGATTGTTGTGTTTCGCTTTTCCCAGCAGTAGCAGGTAACTGCAGTTTTGTAGGCAGCTCCCCACATTAGGAGAAATCAGCGATGCTGAGAATTGTTATTTTTTGAGTTTAGTAAATTTTACATATTGGAATAACAAAGTTTATCGGCTATTATGCCAAGTCCCAAGTGAGTACCTCTGGTGTAAGAACTGATTTGAACTAGACACAAGGTGAAGAGTGCATTTTTCTGCTTCTGGCATAATGCTGTTTGTATGGATGACAAAGTGGAATCCTGTAAACGCCTCTTAACAACATAGATCATATTCCCCTCTGAGGAAAGAAAATCTCCATATAGCAGCTTTTGGTGGTCTTTCTCATAATAAAAAATAATCTTCCTCATCTCTTCTTCTGAACTGTTTTCTAGCGTTCTTCAATTTGCTTTCCTGAGTCAGGTGTCTTTCACCATATCACATGTGACCTTCATAGATTTGCATTAATAATTTCCATTTATTTAACTGACCTCATTTCTCTTCATGTTCTGGTAGTGATGAAGGTCTAAATATTGTTTCTCTTTTGCAGTGTACCTCTTAATCTCTTACACTATGTTTACGTTGCGTCTTACACACATAAACTTTTGTAATACAAGCTAACCTTCATTTAAGCCAATCTCTAAATCCGTTATGCATAATACAAAGCGAACTGAAAAAAAATCCCCCACATAAACTATTAACATTAAAAAACTATATTAAATGAAAAAGACTGTAATTGTGTTGCTGTACTTTCAGTCTCTCCTGTGTAAGTCATTGTATTTCCTCAGTATGATCACTGCAAGCAGTAGAGAACAAGTGAAAATGGGGAAAACCTGAAAACTGACTGACTAAAAAAAAAACCTCTAAATCTATACCTAAACATATATTAAAATGTCCTAAATTTTAAAGCTGAAGAGCCATGCTTGAAGTCACTGGAGTGAAAAGCTATCTCAAATCATGCTCATTTGATTTAGTGTTATTCTACTGTTCGGAAGTGAGGGGTTTAGGATCTCAATTTTTATCTTTCTAAAATGCTGATCTGCTTCTAGAATATGTACCTATGTGGTGGTGAGCAGATTAATCAAAAAAAAAAACCTTCAAAAAATATTATTGACCAATATTTTTCAAACTGACACTTCAACAACCTTCAGTGATATTAAACAAACAAGTATTTTTCAATTACTCATTCAGTAAATAATTATTAAAATACTGCTATTCTGCCTAAGTTTGTCAGGCATAGAAATGCCTGCATCACAGAACAGCACATCCACTTTGATATCTTGGGGCTCATGAGATTCAGCCTTCTACCAACTACAAGCTGTATCAGCATCTGAATTTTAGGCTGCCTCAGATGCCATCTGCCTTTGCAGCAAGTGCCACTGGGATCCCTCTAGTGAGTTACCAGAAGATTTTTTTGTTGTCTGGCACTGGTCGCCAGATGAGAAAACAGCTGGACCATCCTATTGTTGCTGGTGTATGCCTGGCTCAGTTGAAAGGCTGTATAGGCAACTTCTGGCTGCCTTTGACAGCTTCCAGCTTGCCCTTGATACTTCCACTTCATTCATCCATGATCAGGGACTACACAAAATCAGTGTAGATGGCTAATGAGTTTAAATTCAACTGTGCACTCAGGTCAGTATTTGATGGGCAGCAATATGTATCCTTATGTTTATATTTTCAATGCCTATGTCAGTGTATTTTTGGTCAAAAAGTGAAGGGAAAATAATGGGTAAATGAAATTTACAGATAATTTTCAAAATTCTACCATGCTTGAAAGTTCATAAAAAAGATTTCCTAAGCCTGTGTGTTGTTTTCTGTTTTGGAGAAGTGACTGCTTGGAAGAGTTGGATTTCTTTGTTTCTAATTTTCACAAAAGTTAAGCTGAAAATAAGATAATGTGAAATAAAGAAATTTCTGTGCTTTAGGGAGTTCTTCATTCCAACAGTGTATACAGTAATAGAATTGCAAGAAGTTTATGAAAACGTGAAGTAAATGAATACTAAGTGCAAAAATTCAGAGAACAGAAGATACACTTTTTTTTTTTATAAAAAATCTTAGCAGGGAGAAAATAAACTAACTTCTTGAAGCCAGTTTGTCTCATTATTCTGTATCTAGGTGAAGAAGTCTCAGGCTAGACTTTACATGAACATGTTTTACTTGCAGAAACAATTAATAGACCCGTGTGAGTTACAATTGGAACACTTACACTATTCTGACAGCTTTTACAATGCAATTTGAATATACTTTCTTGCATTAATTTAGCTGTAAATCAAGCTTGGCTCTTCACAGGTTTAGTTCTTATACAAACTCCTGGGGTAGGATTTAAACTATTTTAATCCTGTGCTGCAAAGATTTAAGAAAGGGTAAATGTTGTTTTTATTTCTGCAGCTCTCCCTACTGCAGTAGCTAAATGCTCAAAATAGGTTTAAAAAGGATTAATGTACTCAAATTTTAATCTGATCAAAGCTAACAATAGGGCATCAGAAGTGTGCTCTATTCTTTTTCAAAAGTGTTCTCTATTCTTTTTACCCTACAATTTCTGTCTATCCTTTTAAGGACTTTGGGCCTTTCTGAGTAGATTAGAAAAGATTTTTTCATCTAGGTTGCTTCAACAATGTGCGTTCTTATATATATTCAGTGACCACAGAATCACAGGTTGGAAGGGACCCTGGAGGTAATCTAGTTCACGTCATATGCTTAAAGCAGAGCCACCTAAGTCAGATTGCTCAGGCGGGTTTTGAATATCTTCACGTATGGAGACTCCACAGTCTCTCTGGGCAGCCTGTTCCATTGTTCAATCACACTTAAGAGTAAAAAATTTTTCTTATGTTTAAACAGAATTTCTTCGGGGTTTTTTCCATTTATGCCAAGTGGTTCTTGTCTTGTCAAGGGCACCACAGAGGAGAGTCTTACTTCATCTTCTTTACTACACACTACCAGGTATTTATACACATTGGTAAGATCCCCCATGAGCCTTCTCCGGGCTAAACAATTCCAGATCACTCACACTCTCCCCATGTATCAGATGCTCTGATACCTTAAAAATTTTTGTGGCCTTTCACTGGATTCAGTCCACCATATCAAACTCTTTCTCGTGCTTGGGAGCCCAAATCTGGACCAGAGCTGTGCAGATAGGGAAGATCACCTCCCTTGACTTGCTGGTGACACTCAAAAACAGCCCAGGCTGCTGTAGGCTGCCTTTTCTACGTGGACACATTGCTGGTTTATGTTCAATTTGCCATCAACCAAGACCCTTGG
This sequence comes from Dromococcyx pavoninus, assembly GCA_033558185.1. Lineage (NCBI taxonomy): Eukaryota > Metazoa > Chordata > Aves > Cuculiformes > Neomorphidae > Dromococcyx > Dromococcyx pavoninus. Next base: position 3,139,701 of record JAUMJL010000283.1, on the reverse strand, counting down.
GTCTTTTTCTGCACAGCTGTTTTCCATACTTGGTGCTTAGCTCCCAGCTTGTGCAGCTGCCTAAGGTTATTCCTCCCCATGTTCGTTACTCTGTATTTCCCTCTATTGAAGTTAATGAGTTTGCTCCCTCTTTTCATTTCTCCTGCATGTGCAGAACACTGATCTATGAGCCAACCAGTTCTGAATTATCTGCAGACTTGCTGAGAAAGGATGCTTTCTATCGCATCGTCTAGGTTGTTGCAGAAGATATAAACAGTATTAGTTCCAGTATCAGTTACTGGGGTACACCACTCATGACTGGCCTCTAGCTGGACTTTGAAATGCTGATTATAACCCTCTGAGCCCAGCAGTTCAACCACTTTTCAGCATGCCTCACTGGCCACTTGCCCGGCCTGTGTTTCATCAGTTTGCCTATAAGGATGCTATCGGAGAAATTGTCAGAAGCCTTACTAAAGCTGAGATAAACAAAATCTACTGCACTTCCCTCATCCACTTAGCCAATCCTTTCATCACAGAAGGATACTGGGTTTCCTGAGTACAATTTCTCCTTCAAAAAGCCTTGCTGACTACTCCCAGTTACTTTCTTGTCCTTTCCATGTTTAGTAATAGCTTCCAATACCGTTCACTCCAACACCTTCCCGGGGTCAAGGTGAAGCTTTCTAGCCTGTGTCTACCCAGATCCTCCTTCATGTACTTTGTGAAGATAGGTGACAACTGCTCTCTGCCAGTCTCGGGAACCTTTCCCAATTGCCACCCCCTTTCAAAGATAATCAGCTGTTGTCTCACAATGACATTCACCAACTCCTCAACACTTGTGGGTTCTACCTGTCAGATCCTATGGACCTCTGTATGTTCAATTTGCTTAGATTTACCCTAAAATGCTTCTCCTAAACAATGGGTAAGTATTTATTGCTGAAGACTTTTTCACTGGTCTCAGAGACCTGAGATTCCTGAAGGGAAATCTTGCCAATAAAGACCAAAGCAAAGCAGGCACTGAGTAGCTTGACCTTTTCCATGTCTTTCTGTAGCAGCACTCCTGCCCCATTCAGCAGTGAGTCCAGGTTTTCCCGTCATCCTTTTGCTGCTGTTGTATATTTGTAGCACTAAAAATAACATTTCTGAATTTTATACGGAGGTCTTACCAGTCAGTTTCTCTATTTGTGCTTCTCCTGTACCTCACATTCCTTTCTGCTAATGTTACACTAGCAGATTAATTCAACTGGGAGCATACTGCATATTACAAAACCCTTCCCTCCCCCCCATCCCCGCATTCTTTGCCCCCACCACCAAGCTTTTTGTAACTTAAAAGACCTGGTAGAAACTCTTCTCCTCCTTTCTGGCAGTGCAGAACTGGAAACATAAGTCTAAAAAATTCTGTGAATCTTACTGGAGAGAGAATAATTTTGTCAATATTGTCTGTGAAATACTAAAGTATGAATTTTTTTGTTAAAAGTAGTTTACCAACCAGTTACTGCTGTCCCATAATCAAATTTAAATTAATAAGACTGTGGGCAATCTCAGGATTTTCACCCAAAGTTTCTGCTGGCTATGTTTTATAATATGAGAGTCTTAATATTTTGAGAGCTTTCTTTCTTTTATTTAACTGCTTTTTCGTCCAGTTCTCTTTTCTTCATATGCTTCCTGCATACGTTTTCATTACCAGACAGCACCTTGTTCCTGTGTAACTCACCGGCAGAGAGCAGTTGTCACCTATCTTCACAAAGTGCATGAAGGAGGATCTGGGTAGATACAGGCTAGAAAGATCTGCAAGACCTAGCGCTGCTTAACTTACCAAGTTAGAGCTCTACCATAGAAATTGTTCTGGCTCATCATGCCTTCACCAAATACTAATGAGAACCTTTTCTTTAGCACTGGAATGAGCATTTTTGTCTGCCTTGTGTTTCCTGACAGAGTGCAGTGGATGGAGTACACGTAGGGAAGATACACCACATCGACTAGAATGCATAGAACCAAAGTTGTGCAGCTTGCATCCCCCTACAGTGTGAAAACAAGAGCTCTTCTCTGTCCCCCTTCCACTTCGTTCACACCTCAAGGCAAACAGGAACAGAAACACTAACGCCAAGCTGCTTTCCTAGAAAGGTATGACATTTAGGTAATCATCTTCAGCAGTGGTATACTTCTCCTGTCTTGTATGCCTTTTGAAGGGTAGGAAACTTGAAAAGAATAAGTCTAAAAGAAAACCATCATGTTAAAGACAACCTGCCAAAATAGGTCCTTTAATGCTACTTCTTGGTAAATACCAGTCACCAACTACTGTTAAAACTGTTGTATGAAGTGGACCAAGTTGAACAGCCTACCCTCCCTGGTCCTTGTTATATTAGTCATCTATCAAGGCTTAGATCCTGGCAAAGACCTACTGCATATGAATATCTGTGGAGACTGACTTTCTAAGCAGATGCACTGCTAATGCATATGGTCATCTATGCCTGTAAGCTTTTTTGACTGAAGAAGAAATAAATCAAGCCTCATCACTCTTAAAGTCAATAGCAAAAGTCTTACTGGACAGAGAGCAGCCAAGATTTTTTGTTCTTTCTCTCCTTTATGGAACCAGCTATTTTCAGTAAGCAGTAGAAACACCATTGCTTCCTTTCGCTTCTCTGAAAGTCAACTTCTATACTACCAGGCGAATTTAGTTGTTGTTAACTGTTACTATCATTAATCTTTCAGGTCCTTATTAATTTTTTTCTCAGTCACTATCACCATAGAGTTCTGCCACTGAAATTTCTGGTCTGTTGACAGGAAAGTGGGAGGAGATTTTTGTCCCTTCCTAGAATATGCCCAGATGGGAGCTTGTTAATTGGAGAGTTCATTCTGCTCTATGACAAAGCTGCTTAGCTCCACAATCAGGGGGGGTTGGAAATGTAAGGCATCAGGAAATAATCTGTGTTATTTATATCAGAGCTGTTCATGCAGTCAGTATTGTTCTGTAGAGCATTCAGATACTGTAGAGTCAGCGTTCCAACAAAAGATTCTCCTAGCAAAAGATTTTTAGCCGACTTTACTACCTGATTGTTTTGAGATAGAATTATTACAGCAGTGTAAATCATGAACTGTGCAGTTCATGAGCAACGAAATTTTAATCCAGCTGCATGGTAGTTTTGGTAAGTGTGAGAATGTCATCTTGATATCCCTGCGAGTTTAAATCCTGGCATATGCCTATGGAGAAAAACAGATTTAGTAGTAGCTGGTAGGGAAAGATGTGAGAGTAAGAAGAACAAAGTTAGCTAACGGAAGGATTACACTAAGCTTTTGCAATGTTCTCATCCATTACTCAGTGAAAGAGAAAATGTTACATTGTGCAAACAGCTTGAATACAATAATCAATAGATCCCTGGGTGAAATTTGCACTAGTGAAAATATGTGACACATCATCTGGAAACACCATCATGTGTGTCTAGGCCAGACAAACTCGTTCTTGACTGAAAGTACATCAGCTGTATCTCCAGCCATGCATAAATAGCTAAATAAATAAAATGGTTTGATAAGGATTTCCAAGGTGTCAGTGAACATCATCTGTTTTGATACAAAGAAGTAGCTGTCAAGCCATTGTGTTCTCCAGATGACTTATCAGTGTCAGTAGGTGCCCAAAACACATCCTCACTGCTCTTATTTGCATTGTTATGGGCAGAATGACCATTGTTAACATAGAAATCACCAGATCAGTTTTTAAGATGGATCTAGAAACTTGCCCAGATTATACACCAGTTTGGGTGCCTTCTACCTCAAAGGGGAAGTAATCAGGTTGAAAAAATGCTTTTAAAACTACCACATGGCTTTTCCCTTGAGCATATATGACTATAAGCAATAATTCCACCTCCATTATTGTGCCAACAGAGGGATTAGCTGAGGACAGACTGACTTTGCAAATATGTACATGAGTGGAAGAGCTGTAAACTGTGGATGCACTAATAAACTGCAGGCACGCCACTGCTGACCCAGCTATAGAATTAGTTGCTTGTTATGGGTACGCAGAGGCAAAGGGGAAAGCCCAGGGTTAACTTCTCAATTTATATATTGCTGCCTACTCTTCTAGCCCATCTTCTGTATTTCATTGCTACTGTTGTATCTGCTGTTTCAAATCTATCTGCTATTTCTTTCTACTCTCACTTAGCTATTGCCTCCTCAATTGTTTGGGTTTTTTTTATTTTTTATTTTTTTTCTTCTGAACACTGAGTTTTAAGGAGTGGTTAATGCTTTTTTTTTGTCCAGGTTATCTTACCTTCCTGTCCTGAACCTAGAAATGATGACAATGGCAAGATTTTTGATCGTGTTGTTATATTTATGTCAAAAATAGAAAGGTAAGTGTACAAATAGGTCAACTTGTGGTTACATTCCTGATATACTGCACAATGCAGTATGGCCTTTAAAGATGGGCTTTAAAACAGCCAATCTGAAGGCTTGTATTCCTTTCACTTCTAGAAATAAATGATGGTACTTTTCACATTTGTGGGAGTTTGTGAGATAATGGAGGGAGACATAAGGAGTAATGTGGTTGCTGATTGTCCTACTCATAGCAGCACTGATTTCACAAGTTTTGCATTTGGATGTTTTATGGTGAACCTAGCATTTCTGTCCTAGTTTCATACGCCCCTAAAAGTTTTATATATGTTAAGAATTCTCCTCTTTTTTTGCAGGTTATGTGCTTTTGTGTGTGTGCATTCAAAACACATCCTGGTCATTGCATATTTGAGACTCTACTCAACTGCCTAGAATGGACCTTCTGGATTAAGTCATCCACAAGGATAGGGCAATGATCCTGTTGCTGTAAGCTGTCGTGGGCTGATCCTGAATGGATGGCAGGTGCCCATCAAAGCCGCTCTATCACTTCCCTCCTGAGCTGGAGACGAGAAAGAAAAATATAACAAAATGCTCATGGGTCAAGATAAGGGCAGGGAGTTCACTCAGCAACTACTGTCATAGGCAAAACAGACTTAACTCAGGGATATTAATTGAATTAATTCCCAATCAAATCAGAATAGGGTAATGAGAAATAAAAAAACCAAATCTTAAAACATCTTCCCCCCCTTTCCTTCTTCCCAGGCTCAACTTCACTTCCAATTTTCCCTACAGTGGATAGTGAATGGGGGTTGCAGTCAGTTCATCATATGTTGTCTCTGCCAGTCCTAACTCCTCACACTCCTCCTCTGCTCCATCATGGGTTCCCTCCCATAGGTGAAAGTCCTTCATAAACTGCTCCAGTGTGGGTCCTTTCCACAGGGTGCAGTACTCCCACAAACAAACTGCTCCAGTGTGGGCTTCCAACAGGGTCGCTTGGGTGCACCCCCCCGTGCTATTGTGTGGGGTACTCTACAGGTTGCAGGTGAATATCTGCTTCACTGTTAACTTCCATGTACTGCACAGGGACAGGCTGTCTAATCATCTTCATTGCAGGCTGCAAGGGAATCTCTGCTGTGGTGCCTACCTCTCCATCATCACTGACCTTAGTGTCTGCAGAGCTGTTTCTCACTCCTCCAGCTTTTGTTTTGCAGCAGTTTCCCCCTCCTCCTTCTTAACTGTACTATCCCAGAGGCACTACCACCATTGCTGATTGGCTTGGCTTTGGCCAGCAGTCCATGGTGGAGCCAGTTGGCACTGGCTCTGTCAGATACAGCCTTGTGGCTCTGCTAGCTTTTAAGTTTGCAAGGTATAAATATGAAGTCAGATGATTTGATCGAAAAAGAGAGGTCTGGACATGCGCATATTGCTGTGATCCAGGGTGAAGCAAGTAAACCTCTTTGTTATCTGCTAATGTTGGAAACAGAAAGGCAATAACTGCAGAGTAGAAATAAAAGGTGAGTCAGAAACTGAGTATTGCACTATATTGCCTTGATGTCTGCCTCTGGTGCAGTGCTGAGCCTTGTGTCTTCTAGCATTTTCTAGAAGACACCTAAGTAGCCACTTTGCTACCAAAACCTTGCCATGCCAACCCAACTCACCCAGGTTCCTGAAGGCTGTGTTATGTGTTATTGCTCTCCACATGAATGTCTCAGCTTAAAGGGAAAAAACAAACAAACAAAATGTCTATCTGGACGAGACAGGGGGGCTCTTCCTAAAAAACACAACAACCTTTGAAATTTATAGACCTTAATCACAAAATGTATAGAAAAGGGTAACAGTTCCTAACTACAAGCACATATACCTATATGTGCCTCCAAACGACAAAGCACAACAATATCAACACCAACCAAAACTTTTAAAGGAGTTAGGTTCTGCTTCTGCTCCTTTTGGTGTGGTTATATTCCCGCACCGTGAGAGGCGATGCCGCACCCTGGGAGGCAGCGGTCGCCACAAACACCCCCGAGCGATCCGGTCCAAGAGGCGCTGCCGCCTGCCCTGCGCGCGGCCCGCGCCGGGCCCAACGGGGCGAGATACGGCCTCGAACCTGCGGCCCCGCGCATCCGGCTGCGCTGCCGATGACACCCAGGGAGAGAGGGGATGGGGCCGGAAAAACTCCCGTGGGGAAACGGCGGCCGCAAGATCGGGATGGGGCTGAGGTTTAGCAGCTCCTCGGCAGATGACCCAGGGAGTCTGCACTACATCCAAGTAGCGGTGCTCTCTGTCTCTCTCCTTCTCTCTCGCCGACAGACAGCACAGCGCCTGTGCAGTTGGGGGGATGATCCAAACGGAGTGCCCTTCCAGACGATTCCAGCTGCGTGCGCAAACGATGGCTTCTCCTTCCTCACAGCAGCCGTGGAGAGGAAGCGGCCAGCACAGGAGGAGACCTATGCCTCCCTTCCCCCTCACCTCGCCCAGCCATCAAGCTGGAATTCGGAGCTATCGAGGAGAAACACACGCACATGCGCCTCCCTTCGCTTCCTCCCCAATTCGGTGCAGGCTTTTGAGCTCCAAACCCCCTGTGTTGGCAAGGGAGAGGAGAATTCGCTGGAAGATTTGAAACTACAACAGTGAAATAAACCAATAAGAAGAAATCACTTGTAGATGCAAATGTAGAATAATGGATAAAACCGAAATACTGTTGTTCCAAATGTTTTCTGGGATCTTCTAACTCCTAACCTAGGGATCATAACTGGAGGGCTCAGAAACTGTTTAAAAGATTGCATGATATAATTTCTGTTCTTGACAGGATCATTTAATATTTTGTGGAAGTTGCATCTCTACTTGGCAATGTATGCATCCACCTTCTTTCATTCAATATCCTGTGTGGTCACAGACTAGGAAATCTGTGCCATGGAAAAAGGCAAAATCATGCTATTCTGGGGCATTCTTTCTCCAATTCTCATAATCAGCAAGGGCTCTTGAGCTGTGGGGTGTGCCTGGAGCATCTTATTTAAAAACACTGATTACCTTTTCTTTTGAAGTTTTGTCTGATTTCTTTTTAAACTCACTTTTGTGTTTGGCCTCCACATTCCATGGCAGTGTGTATTGCAGTTACTTTTCCTTCCCGTGGAAGTGAAATTCTGTTAATTTGTTTTAAACATGCTGTGTGATGATTTCATTAATCACAGGTTCTTGTCTCATAAGAAACAGTGAAAATCATTACCAGTTTAGTCTCCACACATCTTTGAACACTGTATTGACTTCTAGCGTATTCCTCTTTGTTTATATTTTTTGAAATTAAACTATACAGTTTTATACACATCAGATCACTCTTATTTTTTTGCTGCTTACCATACATCTTCTAGTTCTTTTGCACAGCTTTTTGTATGGGCATTAGGCATATCATTAAGCCGTAGTGAAATGATACTGGTGATTGCTGTTCCTTTAAAGCAATTGCAAATGGTTTATTTGCCCTTCTTTGCTGGAGCTTTGAATTTTAAAAGGACTCAGGATGACAAGATGTCTTTCTAAACTGGTATCAGTAGAGCTCATCACATCGATTCAGTGTTAATGTTATTTTTACATGTGTGTTAACTATGCACTTTTCTATATTGAATTTCATCTCCTAATTCTATCACTATATTATCTCTCAGCTTCATCAGTTTTGCAATAACCTTTTCAACATTTTGCATTCAGCTTATATTTTGGTGGTCCTGAAGAGTTTGTATCTTCATAAACCATCCCTTTTCCTAGATGTTGAAGTGAGCAAGTTAATATGTGATACTCCTGGTAACTGCCTTTCTTCCTTCACAGAGATAAGTAGTCATATAATTTGACCCTACAATTCCTTTCTTTTAATACGTTAAATGGTAAGAGGTCTTTCCTGTATCTCTAGACAGCTGACATTTTAAGGAGACCAGAATTTAAAAGCTTTTTGAAAATTCAAGTACATAGTATTTGTTGACTGTTTACAAAAGGTGCTTACTTAAGATTTCTCAAGACCCTTACTCGAAGGGGTGCCCTAGAATATGCTTGGTGAATCCAATACTGGGCACCTGGACATGTGTCCTAAAGAATTTGTAAAAAAAAAATGCTTTTGTGTCAGAATGTGACTTGTAAAATATTGCTGAGGATTGAATCATCAGTCCCTAACCAAACCTCTTACAGTTTTAGGTATATTGGTATACCTAAATAGGCATATGTTTAGGTATAACTGAGATTTTAGCTTGAATAGCATCTGTCTTATTTTGGTGTGGCAGAAGGTGTAATTTGCTCTTCTATTTGTTTATAATGTTGTGCTCTGCCGTAAGTCTAGTTCAGAGCCCAATTTTTGACGTGTAGGTGGCAGATAATAATTGAGTGATAACAAAAGTTATGCCATTGCTAAAACACTTTTTTCACTAGAGCTGTGCCCTAGAGTCTCCAGTTCAAAGTTCCAAGGGCTTGCTGTTATATATAGGATGCATTTTGTGTGTATGAGATTCTTGGGAAAACAGAGGACCGTGGTTTTCATGTGACAGAAATGGATCATATTGCTTAATGCATGATCAAATCAAGATCAGATATTGATGATAGAAAGCCCTTAGAGCTTTTAAATGCTTTCTAAGGATGGTGATGTTTTGCACCCAGAGGTTTCTGATCTGTTAACATTATTTTACTCAAATAATGACAATATTTTTAGCTGCATCAGTCAATGTATTTAAGACCCTGATAGTAATGTAAGCATAATATAAACTGGATACACCGCAGACACTGTCCCATCTGCTTACCTCTTAGGGAAGGTATAGTTTGAATTTTTTTCTCTCTGTAAGATGCTTTGTTGCTGATTAACATCCAATGAGTACAAATGACATGACAGTTTTTACTGAACTGAGCTTTACAACTGTCCTGCAGTGCAAAGGTGCCAAACATAGAGCAATCAAGTACTAATTAAATAAAGCATTTAATTAAAATATCTTTTTTTCCAATATGTTACACAACATGTTATGACTGAAACTACAATGTGTATTCCTATTTCTATTATTTTCACTGTCAGTTTTGCAATCTTTCAGCCTGTGTCATGCACTGGCAATTCCTCAGAGACAGCTGGAGTTGAAAGGTACTACCTTTCTTCTATGTAAGTTCCCCTTAAATCTTGATTTAAAGCCTGAAATCTCAAGAGTCTTCAGGTGGATTGGTGAGGAATTCACAGAGATATATAGAACCTTCAATAAATGACAATCTATCCATTAAATTGACATTACAGGCAAAGAAAAAAACCCGAAACATTCAACAGCCCACCTCCAGTTTTGATTAATCTTATTTTTTACAAAATTCAAGCATAGTAGAGGGAGAATCACCTCACTTTTTGACCATGTCTCAAATGTAAGCAAGTATACAATGATATTGGTTTAGGATTTTCTTAGTAGAACCAAAATGCTTGAAATTAGCACGAAATGGAGTTTGCACAATTTTCAAATTTCTAAACTGTGACTTGCTGTCGTGTAGATATTCTTAAATGTAGCTGTAATATTGATTTTAGAAGCCTGCAGTTTTAATACATGATGATTAAGCTAAAATGTACTCAAGTCAGTAAACCCCTTTATTAGCTCTTACATGATTTTTATTTTACTTGCTAAGCTGCAAGTTATTGTATATTTTACTTGTAAAATCCTGTTCAAAGTTCTGGTGCTTCATTACTTTAAACCTGTGTTTCAGTTATAAATTTATCCTACATTATCATTAGATTTCTTTTATTATTTAGCAAATACTTTTCCTGAAGAAGTTGCTCTATAGAAACTATACCTCCATTTGTCTTATAAGGAATTCAGTTGCTTTATTGTAAACTTTTTTCGTAAGTCAGCAAAAAGGAATGCAACCTCAGATATCCTCAAAATTAATGCATGCATGAAAATTATAATTTTATTGCTTTTTTTTTTTTAACCTGTGGAAAAATCCAAAGAATTCTTTAAATGCACTTACTTCCTATACCTGTCCTTGGACAGGTATGGGGAAAAGGATGCAAGTGTCCCACTGAGCAATGCTGTGAATGGTGTTAAAAAGGCAATTTCAGCTGGGCAGCAGGAATGCTGAAAAATATTACGCCTTCTCTGAAACATGGTATTGCCTGGCTTTGTTGCACTGAGGAAAAAAAATTAAAATACATGAAAAAAAACTAATGCAGGAAGCAGACTTTATTATAATAGTAGATAATAAAAAAATACATAACCATAAAGGGAGCTTTTTAAAGATCCAGACTTACACCCTCATGAATGGATATGAAAGCATAGAACAATATTTAGTCTTAATGAAACTTAGGAGTCAGTAGGGATACCATTTTACATGAATCTAAGTCCCTGTGCTTGTTTCCATCATGTCCCTCATTTTGCGAATTGTAATTTTTATGTTCCCAAATATACTTAATTTCAGACTAATTTGCTATTTCTGGATTATCAATGCTAACCATTATTCCATATAAAGTCTGTGTTTGTAGAGAGAGCAGGAGAAAACAGTCATTTCAATGACTCCTAGAAGGCAGAGGCTTGTGCAATGGTGACCTCTGGAAGTCAATAGTTGAATTGGGATCAAGATACCACCCTTTACACCCTTTACAGACGGCTGCAACCTCTGTGCAAGGAAACGATGTTCAAAGCCATTAAGAATTATTTAGAATCATAGAATCATTTAGGTTGGAAAAGACGTTTAAGTCCAACTGTTAACCTAACATTGCCAAGTCCACCACTAGACCATGTCCCTAAGTGCTATTTTCATATATCTTTCAAATACTTCCAGGGATGGTGACTCCATCACTTCCCTGAGAAGCCTGTTCCAATGTTTGACAACTCTTTTAGTGAAGTAATATTTCCTAATATCCAATAAAAACCTCCCCAGGTGCAACTTGAGGCCATTTCCTCTCATCCTATCACTTGTTACTTAGGAAAAGAGATCAACACCCACCTTACTGCAACCTTTTTTTAGGTAGTTGTAGAGAGCAATAAGGTTTCCCTTAACCTCTCTAGCCTAAACAACCCCCTATTAACTGCTCCTTATAAGACTTTTCCCCTAGACTCTTGATCAGCTTCATTGCTCTTCTTTGGATGCTTTCTAGCAGCTCAGTGTTTTTCTTGTAGTGAGGTGCACAAAACTAAACACAGTATTTGAGGTGTAGTGTCACCATTATGTCTTTTGTAGTTTTGCTAAAGAGACAAGGAAAGCCGTTTTCTTACCCACTTTCATTACTGTTGACAGTAGTATCCTCCTCCTGTGCTTCCATTTTTATCTGACAGCATTTTTAATCTGGTATCACCATATTGAGCTAAGCTACTCTTCCGAAGTAAAAATCTTTGCTGCTTCCTTGTATGTTGGCTTTGGTTATTAGATAGCTCTGTGAGTGCAATGCTTATGAGCAGCATAGTAATGGTGTCACCTAGGGAAGGGGTAGGGTCAACACTTAGAGCATACAGACAGACAAAGAGTATATGATGAAAGGAAAAAAAAATCCACAGCAAGAAATAACTGAAAAACCTCTTCAAGCAAATCTTATAAAATGTTTACAAGTTTGTTTTTGTTACTTGGGCTACTCATCACCTCCAGATGCTTCATCTTTTTCTTACTGAATAACAACCAGTCAGTGTAAGTCTCTTGCTTACGTCTCTTTAGAAGTAACATGCCAGGAGTTATCCCTTTGTACTGTTCATAATGAAGTTCAGAGAGTTCTTAAGCCTGCAAAGGATGGTGTTTTCTAGGAAATATTTTTTTGCACACTGAAACTTTTTTCAGTATAAGAAGTTGGCAGTCCTGTATAGATTAACATAACTAGAATATTGTCTAGCATTATTTTGTCAAAAGAAAGAAAAATCTACATTTTCACAAATGAATGGAGATGACGCACTAGGACATAGCTAAATGAAGAACTTTAAAAAGATCTGAAAAACAAATGTATTTTGGGAGAAGTTTGTTTTCATTTGGAGGAAAAAACTGTTTGCATAATGAAATACCAGTTTATTGAAACCAGATGTTTGTTCAGGAAATTTTTATTTCAGTGGTTGTTTTCAGTTTAAAACATGGCTGTTCTGATAATTTTATAGCTTTTTCCAAATCATTATTCCATTTAAAGTCTCTTCACTTTGGAACAGACAGTAAAAAAAAAAACCTAGAATTTGAAAGAAAGCACTTCAGAATGATACTTAGTAAATATTTGTATTACCCTGAGTAATTTCCACTTGGAATTTTGGTTCATGATAATTTTTGGTATTTCAGCTTTTTGTCACCTTCCATATGAAAGTTTTTATGGAAAAATAAAACTTAAAGTCAATGATGTCAGGAAAAATAGGTCTCTTAAATTTTTTTGATTGCATCTGTCTTTGTATATTTTAAAAGGATTTATTTGAAAATATGAGTTTTGGAGGTCCTCAGTGGTTTTGTTGTGATCTATTTGTAAAATTATTTCTTGCAGATAAAGCTGTACAGGCTTTGTATCCTTGAAAATCAAATTCTATTTTAAGTGCCTAAAAATGAACTGAAGTCTTGTCACTCAGATTTGAAAATTACACACATGCTGTGTAAATGGGAACCCTTTTCTGCTGAAAAATAGCTAAAAGAATATAAAAGAATGAAGTGCCGTAGATGTTTAATGAAACCTTACTGTATCCCATCTACACACCTTCTCCGTGAGTTTGTCAGAGACTAAGAAAAAAATGTCTTTGTGAAAAATATCACCAGCGTCTAAGTCCATAATAAACTTTTGACTTTCTTAGGCAGGTCAAAAGCACTACCTGGTCATGTATGACTTTATCTTGTATTAGAGGTCCACCAATAACACACAGAAATGGTAGAGGGAGTCAGGAACTCATCTGCAATATTGGAGAAAGGGTCCTGATATCATTTATATAAGTTTTTTAAACGGGCCTGGTTCTGTTTGTCATACTACTTGTTGCCCTAGGTGTTTTGTTCAAATATTAATCCGTTATTAAATATTAATGCAGAGCAAAATTGCAAGCTGAAACACACATTTGATCAGTGACTCTGCAAATGCTGCCACTTAATTATATTTGAATGCATGTTCAATATTTACCAGTTCTACTGTCAGCTTGATCTCCTTTCTCACCTGCTTTCTTCTCTATGTGTTTTCTGAAGAAATATTAGATTATTTGATGACAATCTCCTTTTATAAAGGTCCTGTCTGGCCTTGATGTACAATCTTAGTTTGACTTACTGTTGCCAGAGTTTGGACAAGATTTCAGTAACTGTTTGTCAGTGGCATAGTTCTGTAGTGTCAGATCTGAATCAATCCTTTTAATGAAATATTCTGCTTTGTAGAGACAGTTAAATAGCTGTCCTTGTAAACTGAAGGCTATGTACCTTTCTAACCCTAAGAATTCCAGAATTACTCCTGTTTCCTGAAAGTCAAAGAGAAGTGTTTTTCCTTAGATTAAATGACCAAGAATGACTGACCTGCGAGTAAATAGAGGAGAAATGGCTTCAGGAATTTCAAGAGGCTAAGAGGATCTAGTTCAGAAAGAAAAAAGTCTTGCTAATGAAAATCAGCATTTCTTGGAGCTCTTCTTTTCTGAGCTACAACAAGCAGCGTATAGAAAGACTACTGAATGACATGTAAGGTTAGGCAGCTGTCTGAAAAAAAGTCTGTGAGAGTAAACTAAAGCAGGCATTTCTTTGCTGGTACAAGGGTGGATAAAACAATAGTTGCCTCCCTCCTGTTGAGAGGCAGCAGCGAGGATGCATGGTAAATGAAGCTAAGAAAGAGCTCCAAAGTTTACTAGGCCTGCACCTGGCAAAAGAAGCCAGTGCAGTTATTTCTTTGAGCCATCTGCTCTTGGACAATAAAAGGAGTTTGTCAGAAACAAGCACTGCCAAATGCCATCTCAAATAAGATTCTAGCTTCCCTGAGTTTGTTAAAAGCTAAGATTCTTAGGGAAAATTAGGTCATACACCTTTCTAGGGTAGATATCTAGTGTTTGTTTTGTCTTCAAAGTGTATAGACTGTGATAGACTGTGAATATTAATGTTTAAAAAGATGTTTAAACAGTGCCAAATATTACTTGACCATTCTGCCAAATAGTAGGTTTGGCAAGCAAAGAAAAAGTGATAAATCAATGTAATTTCTTGACATGAACATTAACTAGATTTGCATATCTCACAAATCTGATTAGTAGAGTGGCAAAAGATTTCTTTGCAATTCGAGGTTACCTTAAGTTAAAAAGAAGGACAAAAGTGCAGAATTAGGAAAATACATGGGGCAGGAGAGAGTATGGAAAACTTACTGAAATATGCAGAGCCTTCTATTTGGAAATAAAAATGCTTGATTCGTTAAAATAAATTAGGGAAAACTGGAAAAAAATTCGGTTGTTGAAACCCAAGTGTTGGAAAAGATCAGTAATAGTTTCTGGCATTAATGTAGCTCACAATTAATTTCTTAATGTAGTCTTTGCTTGGGAGATGCTCCTTTACTTCCATCCACAGAGAAACGGGAAACAACAGTTTTAGGGCTCTACATGTCTACCCAGAAGTGAAAAAGTAAGAGCAGAGGAGGGCTTTCATACCACCATTCCCTGTCTTCCCCTCAAATGATCAAGCAATGGAATTGCGCAGTGTAGGAGAAAGTATTCTGTGAGAAGCTTTCCTTCGGAGGCACTGAGTTCCTCCATTGCAGTTTACCACTCTATCTGTTCTCCATAGTATTAACACCTTCTCTACCACCTTAAAACGTTAGGAAAGAGAAGCTATGAAAAGAATTAACTAATAGGACAATATCTGAGCAGTGTGTTATTCTTGCTTCTGAAAATGAGGTATATGGTGACTAACATGCTTGGTGGTCACAGAGTTTAATGGGGGCAGTAGGGGTCCAGGGAGTTCTGGTGTAAATGTGGAAAGAGGAGGGGAAGGGATGCCCATGTCATTGCTTTCGCTTTATGGTAGAGCTTCTTGAACTGATTTTTATGTTTTGTTTAAAAAATTTGAATATTCTTCAGTTTTCTCCCAAGGAATTTAATGCTTTCTATTTCTAGTTTTCTTGTTTGAAATCTTCTTTCTCTCAATCTGCCTCATATGTTTCCCAGTTGTATACGTCTGTGAAAAGAATAAAATTTTTTATACTGTATTACCTCATGTTGAAAGAAGCACAGAGTCCAGCCATTTCCTTCTTTTTGTCCTGTCCCCTGCCAAGACTTCCTGATGCAGCAGGAGTGAACCCTTACTCTTTCAGCCTCTATGGTCAAATCAATAACAAATGGCTCGCTAAAGTGTATTTGTAACTTGAATAATCTCTACGTCTCTGATGAGTCATGTTCTCTCGTCTCAGGATAAGGAGGCAAATGCATGGTTTTCTTTTCTCTAAAGGGACACATCCATCTTGCAGCTTGCTGATTGGGGTTATCTTCAGGATAAAGTTGGGTGTTGTCTGCTTTTATGGTGTCAATAACATGCCCTTGGAAAAATTTAAAATGTCAGGAGGCTGTCATATTGAGAGAGACTAGCACTCTCTCCCTAGCATGACTAAGGGCCATATAGAGTATTTTAGTCCCATGCTTTTATAAGCATCCATCAGCAAATCTACAAATCCAGATCTGATACTCCTGGCTGGATTGTGCAGTACTCTACAGCACATGCGTCTCACTCAGAATAGTGTAGAAGCTACTTTTGTTAATATTGTAGGTACAAGGTTCTTGCTGTGGTTTCTTATTTCACTGTTGGCAATCACAGTATCACAGTATCACAAGGTTGGAAAAGACCTTTGAGATCATCGAGTCCAACCTATGACCCAACACCAACACCTACCCGTCGTCTAAATCATGGCACTAAGTACCTCATCCAATCTGCATCTGAAATTAAATGATAGGTTTATTTTTCTCTGGTGAAGCATGAGAAACTAGCTCATGGTAGCCTTTGTCTAGGCATTACTTAGTGTGTGTCATTTCTAGGAAAAAAACCAAACAAACCATGACATAGAGCTGTCGAATATGCTTCAAAAGCAGCCTTAAGGAGTAACCAGGAACTCACAATGGTATTAGTTCATTGCAAGAACCACTGCATAATGTTTAACTTGTATGATCCAACCAGGTAGTCTCTTTCTTCTGGTCACTGATCCCCCTTACTTACTTTTTCTAGCATCTCTGACACCCACTCGCTATTCTGTGGTTAAAGGTAGACAGGCAGCTTTGCATTGTAGTGCTACATATAACATAGTTTAAAACAATACAGAAGATAATGTTCTAATTCTCTCTTTTTTTACACTGAAAATTACTTAAAGACTAGGAAAAAAAAGGAGGACTGCAAAAAGAAGAAAGAAATCACAAAGAATTGATATGTTAGAATTTTGAGGCTATCTTGTAAGCATGATTTCTGATGGTAAATAGATACAGGAGAGAAAAGACCTGCAGGCATTTAAATGGTGAAAGATGCTTGCATTTAACATCTATGTAAATGCTATTCCATGAGGAATCTTAATTAATTAATCTAATTTTAAAAATTGATTTCTAATTTTTCATTAATTCATTAACAAGTTTATAAATATTTTTATTTTGAAATAATTAATATTGAAATGATAACTTCTCTGCAAATTGAAGAATTGGTACATACTACAAAACCATGATTTTCTCTGAAGCCTGACTTTATGTCACCTTTTTGTGAAATAACAATTAGTTAAACAGTCTTTAAAATGCCCCTGCAAACCTAAAAATGTTAAAATTCAACTATTTTATACATTTATGTAGAGAAATACTAGGACATAATGCTTTCCATTGAGTTATTAAAAAACCCCAATCCCTATTTAAAAATATGCTTTTCTTTCTTAGATGATATTTCTATGACATCACATCCAATTAAAGTGACTTGAATTACAAAGAAACTAACAATAAAACTATAAAAGAAGAATCTAATTGGGTTATAAATTTGCTTAAAGGCTCGTTGGCTTCCCCTTCCCCCACACCCAACAATAAATTGGAAGGTGTGTCACTTCGTGGTGATGTGTATATGCAAAGAATCAACAAAGCTGGAACTATTCTGTTCAGCTTCATCTGTTTTCTTCATATGGATGTTAATAGATACATTATCTTAATGGCTCACCTAATCAACATAACAAGAATTTCTGATTTTTCCTGATGACAATCCATTCACGTCTTTCGTGAAGCTATTATACTGAGGATATCAGGGCAACAACATCTTTAATTTGAATTGCATGTAAGTGGCTTAAGAACATAAAGTAAAAGTGCAGTGCATTATAGTGAAAGCAGTAAAATATAACAATCTTATTAAAGCAGCCTCCTATCTTCAAGTAAACAGCCCCGAAGTCTTACAAAACATACACAAAATAGTATTTCTTTACCTTCATTAGAAAACCTCCTTCCATTTTTGCATTTGCAGTAGGAAGGTTTGGGAAGTAGGGAAGTCTCTTTCTACTTCTGTTTCAGTGCATGTACTCAGAAAGTCTGAAATTTTGAGTCAGGAAATATATTCTGCTGTCTAGATTTCTGTAAGAATGTCATGAATTGAGGTTTTTCTGCAGAATGAAGAAAGCTGTGGCTGGAGGCTTTCATCAGTAGATCTGACAGTGTTTTATGAAGGACCTTAGGGTAGCTTTTCCCAAAGTGAAGCACAGAGAAGAGGAGGTCAACAGGGAGGCCAGAGGCAGAAATAAAATGAAATAGAGGGTCCTAGTTCTCTGTACTGCTTTTTGTTCACTGGAAAATTTAGTAACCAGAGGATGAGACCCTGCGCCTGGATTTCTACTCGCTCTCTTTATATGCATTAATTGACAACAGTAAAAGACTTTACAAACTGCCTGTATTGTGGAGTTGGCTCTTTTGTTGCCTGGAATGACTGATATTTTATGTTGCAGGCATGGTGAGTCAGCTCTGTGATAACAGGAATAAAATAGGTTTGAGAAGAAATATTATCTTCTGTTAGACAAGTGGATATCAATGGAGCAACAAACCAGATGATATGCAGTGTCTTCTTCAGGTCTGAAAATGAAGCAGCCAATGTGAAGTGAAACCCAGCTTTTCTGTCACTACTCAGATTTGTTGGCTTGTAGAATAGCTCCAAGATACAATCCTCAGTGGGTAATTTTATCTAGATTTAGACTGAGCAGTTAGCAAACATTTCCCTAGATGCCCCTATAGTCCTGCAATACGCTACAGCTCTCCTGGGGAAACCCGGGCAGGGAATGAAGAACTGCCGTGTGCTACGGCCAAGCATCCCGCTACAGGGAGCTGTTCTGCCTTTGATAGCCGTGGCTGATGGCTGGAGTTTCTTGGGTCTTACTTCTTAGATATCCTTCACACAAGGAGACAAATTCATGGACAGTGCATGATGCACCTGCTAGATGCTGGTTTTGCACACACTCCTTTTAAGCTCAGAAAGAAAGTGTAGCATGGCAGGGAGAAGAGACTGGAGTTTCTGTCTTGCATCTCTGTGTTTATAGATTGGTACTTTTGCAGGGTGCACAGGCTATGCATGGCATACTTTTGCATTTGAGATTCTTCTGTCTCTAATATAGCATATCATATTTTTGGATGCCTAAACACAGGTTTCAAGCACCATTTTAAATGGTCTGAAGTATCATCCTGACCTACAGCTGTTTTTCCTAAAGAGTACAGGTATGTATACAATTGTCTCTATGATGACTGCAAGCACTTTGTGAAAGTCTTGAATGGTTTAGGATGTTTTCAATGCCATTCAACATCCATATTTAGATACTAGAATTGTCCTTTGTGTGTATCGCTGAGGCACCATTTGCTTATTTGGATTGTGTCTTCCTGTACCAACTGTAATTATTTTTCAGTAAAGCCAAATAATTCAATTCAAACATGTGAACCCATTTCTGTAAAGGTCATTGTAACAGCACTGGACCAGGGCTCTTAAACAGTCACTACACCACTGAGTACAACCCAGGTAAGAATTAAATGTTTTTCTGGGTATTCCTGCTAACTGAACTAAAGCAGAGGCAGTTTCTGGTTTCACAGACCATAATTATAAAGTGTGAAGGCTAATGAAACTCTGTGTTTCTAAACCAAAATATCTAAGCAGATTGGCCAATTTCCCTTTATATTGGTTTCTTATGTTTGTAAGGAGGTAGTGAAAACAATTGTGGCCTAATTTTGTCCAGTTTGCCTCTGTCTTATTTGGCTCTTTCTTAATTGTTCTCTGTGTTTGGTTACTTAATATACATGTCAATAAATTTATTGGTGGCAGAAAGCTCTCCAACAGAGGACTAATCACTGGCAAGTGTTGTCTGGCTCACAGTGGTTTCTAAATAATATATAGACCTGACTGTGCATAAGTAGCCTCGTTACATGTAAGTCAACATTGAGGCAGGAGAAATTATCATTCTCCAAATGTTTGTGCAAACGAAAAGGAATCTCCAGTTTGGAAGTGGAAGATGAAGCACTTCTGCAGTGACTGCTTGAATCTAGCCAGTTGGAATGTTTTTTGCCGGTCCTGGATAGCTGCTGCTTTTTCATTGTTTAGGATGTCCGTGTCTTTTTCTTTCTTTTTTCCCCTCCGCTCCCCTACATTCGCTGGCTCAAATCATGTCATTACTTTTTCTGCATTATGCTTCTGACTGACTGGTTGTCTCCCAGCTGTCTTACTTCAATTTGAAACTACCCTTGTACTATTTTATAGGTATTAGAGAAGTTTTGTATCTATGAAGAGCCACTGCAGTGCACTGTCGTTGCATGTAACAGTTTATTCTGCCTTACACAATTATCTTAGTATCAATTTTATTGCAGTAGACTTATCCTGAGTTATACTGATGTGACTGAGAGAAGAACATGCATTTGTCATGCATCAGGGTGTGAAGCCTCCATACAAACATCTCCTCTGGGAAAAAAAGATTGGAATTTTTGGAGGAGTTTGGATGGGTTTGCTTATTTTCTAGCTGAGGTTCAGTAGGGTTTGTGCATCAAGAGCTGTACTGAATTATTTGAAAGTTCGTATATGAATATTCAAGGTGTATTTTGCCCTTTGGAGTGATGGCATCAGCATTAGTCTGAAATTCACCATGAAGGTAGCCAGCACATAAGACGTGTGTGCATGTCTACACACATATTTTAGGATTATGTTTATTATTGGTAGTTCTCCTTTCAGACCAGAATGTTAACACTACCTAGCAGATTATTCTAAGAACTTTTCGAGCCTTTGCTGCTTCCCATTTCTCTATACTTTTGTGACCATGTCTGGAAGAAAAGGCTAGAGAAGAGTGAGGCTTCCTTGGGAGCATCTGCTCCTGCCAGCAAGTGTGTGCGGAGGAAGCCACAGAGAAAAACCAACAGCTGCAGCATGATGCTGATACCTCTGAGATGTAACTTGTGTTTGTCAGGGAAGGCAGCTCTCTACCGCTTGTTTAGTACACAGAGAGATGAGTCAACTTAAGTCACCTATGGCCTGACTAGGTTGAAACTTAGAAGAGATATATCAGTAATTTCAGCTAGTAGGTTACAGACACTGCACTTTGGTGGGACTTATTGCCCTTAGGTGGTCAGAAGAACATGATCTAAGAACATTCATCATCTCAGACAACCGTGGGAAAGTCAGCTCCTCTATTTTCCTGCAAACTATAATAGTAAAGCAGTTTTCATGTAGTCCAAGCTGCTTTCAGACCAGAAATGGCAGCTGCCTCAGCAAGTCATTTGACTGTAATACCTCAGTTTTAGTGTATTTTTTAGTTTGAATACAGCAGTGGAGGTTAGATCAATGCCTGAGCCAACTCTTTGGGCTTGGGCCCAATTCAAACATACAATATAAACATACCCAGAAAATTGAACTCTAAAGGCATAGATTTGCTCAATAGATATGTGTGTCCAAAAATGAGGAGTAATTCTAAACAGATAAGTCTCAAAATGAATTGCCTTTTTCTTCTGAAGCAATGTGATTTCCATAAGATTACCCGAGTAAAAGGTATCTACTGAGCTTTGAAACATCAGTGTTGTAATATTTGTTGTTGATTTGACATACTCTTTTTTAATCTGCATCCATTCAGCTTCAATATAGACACAAATGTGTCAGGAATTATTTCTCCTGTGCTACTCTTTTGCACTGCATTTTTTGCTCTTTCTTGAAGTATTAAAAATGCATTGCATCTAAAATCAATATCAGCTTTTAAATGGGTACCAAATCCTGGGGAAAAGCTTCAAATTATCTGTGGACTCCCTTCTCTCTGTGAAAAATAAAGGTAAGACTTTGCAGTCTTTTGCTTTGCAATTGCATGAGGGATTAGGATAATGAGCAGCAGTATTGCAGACTGTAAAAATGTGTTAGTTTTGGCTAGAGATACAGCATGGCAAAAACAAATTAATCAACAAAGGGAATAATTATTGAAGCCATACACTGGAAATTACCACTAATCAAAAATGTTTAATATTTTTTTTCTTAATTAATTATAGTAAACTAAAAATGTCTATTAGTTATTTAAATACATAATTAAAAAAAAAGGATTAATTTGTGTCTCTGCCTGTGTTATAGTCGGGTGAGTCCAGGAACAGGATCTGGACAGCAGCTGAAAGGTCTTTCTCATCCTACCTCTGCTACATCTGCTTATGGGTGTAAGTAATCTGCATGATAGCTATTCAGGCAATACTCATTCAAACATCATAGCTGAACTGGCAGCCACGCTGATGGAAGTGTTATCATTGCTGGAGCCATATCCTTTTAATGCTCCCTCGTGGTAAGTGTGATTCTTCCAGGAGACTCAGGGGGTGACGGTCTTTATTTTGGATGTGGACTGGTGTAGTTAACCAAGCATACTCTTAAATAACTTCTAAAATGGAAATAAGATTTAGATTTTCTTTCTGTGGGTTTCATCTCTTCTAAATAAAATCCTGTTCACGAGGCTTCCAGCACTGTTTCTTGACCTGAGTTCAGCTGTGTGAGAAGTCTGCCCTTCTCTCTGCCCCTCTCTCTGCTGAAACCCTTCACCACTTGATGGCTTCTTGATAGCAGTCCCCCGCAGTGCTCAGTCATGGTGAAGTACCAAGAGCAAATGAGCAGATGAGCAGCAGAAAGGAATGAAATAAACATGCTTTCCCTCAGTAAGTATTTAGCAGAGCAGTATTTTTCTGAATTGCTTAAAATCAATATTTCCAGGAGGGTTATTATTTCTATATTATTCAGGCTTTTTAACTTATTTTACAGAAAGTAACACAAATGTTATGACAGGTGTCAACAGAAAAGTAGTGACTTTTTCTGTCACGCTCTTATAAGTTGTCTCAGGTTCAAACACAAGCTAGTAATAATTAACAGCTGTAGTAAATTTTTTCTTATGGAAGAAAATCTTTCTAGGTATCAACCAGAAGAGCTGAGTTACTTTACAGGAGCAGGGAGGTGAAAAGGAGGCTTAACAGTGCATGTTTTACTATTGTAATTCTCTTCCTCATAGAAATTGAGTAGAAAAGACTTTGACACAAATAACTCTCAGGTTTTTCCTGAACTATAGTAAATACAGGCAATGTCAGAGCCTATGTAATGGTTCTGCCCTCAGGACATATTTCAGGAATTAAATGCAGGTGTGGGGGTGTTCATGATACAAGAAAGTTTTTATATTTCTCTGCTTTTCCAGTCTATAATGGATGGAGAACAAGAGGAGCTTTGTCAGCCCTGTGCTTCCTACAACATATCATAATGGTTCCTCCAGTAAAGAAATCTTTAAAGATGGTAGGGTTTGTTTTTTTGGTTTTGTTTGTTTGTTTGTTTGTTTGTTTTTTCCATAGTGTTGGAGGGTAGGAAGGGGGAAGTTTTTTCCTAAGATATGGCCACTCTTCTAAACAAACACAAGGTGAGGACAGCCAGGAAATTAACAACATACTAGTGGTGTGAAGAGTGGGTTTCATTTTTATTGAAGAAGGTCTGTTCGCTGTTGTTCTCTTGCTTATAAAGGTAAGTACTACTGCTGTTATTCCTGCTTTGTGTGTGTTTACAAAATGTATGAAAATGCTCTACTGTATTCTAGTGTGGAACTCAAAGGCAAAGAAAAGAATTTAGCACAAATTTTATCTGTTTCATCAACTGCTTTTGCACATGACAGTTGGAAACTACAGAATAATAGTTATTCTCCAGTTATGGCCTTTAGCTCAGAAAAACTTGATACTTAAAGATTTATTTGAAAAACACTTTCTCAAAGTCATATTTGTATACTCTTGAGTTGTCTTTAGGTCAATATCAGTCACGAAGAATTTAAGCAAAGAGAAGTGAGGAAAGCTAAGAAACCTACAGGTGGTCTTGGGGATCTCAAAGTGAGAATGGAAGCCCATAAAGGTAGGCTGTAAAGAGTGATCTTTGCCTCCTTCAATCACATCTTAACCTTCCTACAAGTTCTTCAGCTGTTTTTGCACCAGTGTAACACCTGTGAACGTTGTCCTTTGGAAGGAGCAGGTCATTTTGTGTGCTTTTCAAGTACAGATAGGAAGGGGCTTAACTTCTCTTTCCCTTACATACTTCCCAACTTTCTCACAGTCTGACGGGAAGTTTTCCTGAAAAAAATGAAGCATGGTAAAAAGTATTCTTTTTCTTCCCATTGACGATGAGTAAGAAGGTTAAGGGGAGCAAAGATAGTCTTTGAAATGTATTTCTGGAGTGACATTGACATGAAAATTGTCTTGTACACTTGTTAGACTTATACCTTTAAAATGAAATATGTGTAATACAGACGTGTAAATATCACTTAGAATAAAAACTTCTACAGGAGAGAATTTTCCTAGGAGAGTTGTGAAATCAGTAAGGATTTTGGCCTTCTTCAGACTGTATATGTAATGATTACCGTATAATTTATTTCTACTCAGAAATAAATTTATGCTGCTAATCATGAGTTATCTCCAGTTATGTATCTAACTACCAGCGTACATGTGCACTTATCATATATTTTAATACAATTTATCATTTAATTTGCAGCTCTGAAATGCAGTTGCAATGCTTTGTTCACGAGCTTTGTTGAGAGTAAGGGTGTTCTGCTTGCTTAACTAAAACTAGGAGTTTGAAAGCTGGATGTAAGCTGAATATTAGTTTGTAATTATCAGATTCCATTGATGGTAGTTAACTCTGAACCTGATCTTTATTCTGTACAATGTAACTGTCTTAAAGATACCTTATTCCAAAAGACTCTCTTTTACTATTTGAGTCAACGTTTTAGTCACTCAGAACTTACAGGAAGGAAAGAACAGCCTTGAACATGGAGGTTTCAGCAAAAGCTGAGTGCACCATACATAGGTCTCCAGTCCTTACTGTGGTGTGGACTTCTTCCTATGTAATCAGTTTAACTCGGGGAGCCAAAATTTTCAACATGGTAATGCAAGACATTTTCAAATTTCATTGGAAGTGGTTGAGTATCATTAATTTTGCTTAGTTTGGAAAACTGTTCACATTCTGCAGTTCAGTATCTCAAAAGTTCATTAACTGTTAATTAATTCAAGCTTTCTGCTTTTGGTAATCCACAGTGCTTGATAAAATAAAACAAAGAAAATGCTGTTAATCATTGAAATGCCCTATAAATTGATACTGTTATGTATTAAACATAGTAACTACATTTGACTCAGGAGAGCTAATTAGTAAATGTCTACAATAGCCTGTGGTTACTGAAAACCTAGACTGCCTGTGTATTTGCCTGCACTATTGATTTCACAGTTATAGAAAGCTTATGTGGACTCACCATTCTCTGCATATATTTTTCTCATAACTCCCAGCAGCACTGGCTGGAGCAGGGGAATTCGGTCATGCAACATAATATTTAACTCAATAAGACAACGCAAGAGGTAGAAAATTCTGGCCAGTATCCCCATATATGACTCTTGTTTTAATCCCATGTTCTCTCCGCTGGAAAGGGTGAACAGGGCTCATTGGTTACACTGAATGTTTTCCTGTTTGGCACTGTTACTGTTTCCACTACACAGACAGGTAAGGTTTGTGGAGAGGCTTTGGTCAGCTTTGAAGAACTGAGTCTTGATGGACAAGATGGTCTGTACATCAGCTGCTACGTTTTAATGGAAATATTCATACTTACAGGAGATACGTTTTATAAAAAGTTGCTCAAAATGATTTATCCTTGGGTATTTTCTGTTGCACATTTTGTGTATGCAGACTATAGTATGCAAACTGTAAGTACTACTTAAGTTCATTAAGTCTTATTTTGGATAAATCTACTTTCAATCACACAACATCTTTATTTTTTTATCTTTTGAAAAAAGAAAACAAAACCACTTCTGTGGATGTTTTTAATACTATTACCATTCACAATACTTTTTTATAGTTGAGTCCCTCTTAGATGTCAAAACCTTTCGCAGTGAGGCATAATTAATTCTGCCTCTGCAAAGGCCTCACAGAGTTTAATTTCTTTGTTTGGATGCTCTCCAGTGTTGACTGAAGAGACAGAAAAAAATTCCATGTTTATTAGCAGTCTTAATGTGAAAGTGTAATAAATAAAAAAAATAAATGTTAGTCTGGCTGTTGCTCTTGCACCATATGCAGGATGCCATACTGTCCCAGTTTATCCTGCAGTTTAATGAGAGCTGAAGGTAGCTTCTACCTTGAGGCAAGTTCTGCTTCAGGGCAAAACTAACACATTGCTGTATATCCACACTGCTTACTCATTTCCCAATTCTAATAAGGAAGCAAGCCCAATTAAGTGGAATAAGCCAGAGGATTATGCTATGGAAGATTTGAAACTGAATATTTTAAAAGGGGCTTAGGGAGTTGGGTGCCTAAGCTTTCTTATCAGAACTCCATGTTTCTCAGGATATTGCATGCACTACCATGTGTAAAGCAGAGAGTACTCTATCTGTTTGACACAACTTTAGTTTCTCTATTAAAATGTGCAAATGTAGGGTCTATTCCCAAGGACTCATTAATTATTTTCACTTAAATATACAGGAGTAGAGAACTGATGTGCAATGACTGTGGGAAAAGAACAAGTAGTTATGTTTCTTGCTTCTGGTGTTATTAAAGCTGGGTGACGTTTCCGAAGTAGCACACTTAGCTACAAGTTAAGTGCAATTCTTAGATTTTGATCAGGACAGTAGGAGACTGTTCATTGCAGTGGCCTTTGCAGTATTTACTGCTATGACCTTAATTTTGGGGTTTGTTGAGGTTTTTTTGGTAAATAAGAACATTTTTGTCATTATAATCTTGTTAATCTATAATTTATTTTGCAATGTAATGCACAGGTAGCTAATTTATGTTTTTTACAAAGCTCTCACGAACGTAATGTGTTTAATGAAATAAAAAAAGTTTGCTGTTAACACATGCAGATGGCACATGTGTTTTTCCTTGCAATTTTCAGTAAAACGTCTATTAAACAAGAAAATAGTATTAAAGAACGTACCCAGTTTGCTCAACATTTTTCACTTTCATGAAAAAAACAGTCCTAAGCAAAAAATAAAAAAGCTTTTGTTTTAGCTAACATTTCCCCCCAAAAAATAGTCTACAATACCTGTGATCTTTGCTTTCCCCAGTTAGAAAAATAGTTAAGAGAGGACAAAAATGAGAAGAAATAGAAACGAGACATTTCTTTTTAGCTTGGAGGAGATGCAAGTGAAAGATGGAAGTGAATTTTTAAACATTAGTAGCACTAGTTCTACATTTAATTAAATAATTAATATTTTAGTAATGAGACTATAAGGAATACATGATATATTTTTATCTAGTACTAAAAAAAATTCTAACTCTATAAGTCAAAATAAATTACAAAATGTATGATATGTTCAACCATACTTAACAAAAACCCACATCTCTCTTGTGGCATAGTCCAGTGCAAAATTGCTAAATAGTTGCATCTGCTTTGAAATTTCACTTCCTACTTTCATTGACGTATTCTATTTTAATTATGTGAAGCTGTAAATTAGTCATCAAATAATGTTTGACGCTAAATCAGATATTCTGGTTTTTCCAACAAATGAGCATGCCATCTTTCAAGGAATCTGTTTTATTGGTGGTTGACAACGATTTGTTTAATAACACTAATAAATTTCAGATGTAGATCTAGTTTCATTTTAGGCAGTATGTGTTAATGCAGATAGCTGTTGGTCAGCTTACAGTCATCCGTAAGTAAAATTCTTCGGCTCCTATGTATCTCCATATATCTTAACACTTGCTCAGAAATATTGAAAAGTTTCAAATGACTCTGCTTGCGATGCCACCGAAAATCAGAGTTCCCTGACACCTTGAGTCAAGCAATTACTTATCACTAATAACTGCAGAGACATATTAATTTCCAATGTGTAGACGGAATACCTTCAGGGATATTTAATCTAGTGATTCTACCTTCTTTGTGCAAGAGCCCAGATTTTCAAAAGCCAGCTTGGTACACCAAGTCAGCATGAAACAAGTGCAGTACTCCTGTTATTAACGTTCAATAAAAAATTGGACTTCATATTCTCTTCCTAATAATTTTCTAGGTTATCTTTGCCATTGTCTTTAAGTAACCATCATGTTCTTTTGGTTGCATTTATTGCCTAGGAACTGAGGTTGATTACATTTCATGGAAAAGGTGTTTGTGTCACATTTGGTAGGTATCACAGCAGCTTCCTGTGCTGACCCACCATTCACTGCATGTTAGAATAGAAGTCCTGTATTTGAGGCAGAAGTTCATGACTTCCGTCTTAAATGTAACACTTCTGAATATATTTCTAAAGCTATATCTGTATATATGTATTAAATATATTTGTATATATTAAAGTCTAGTCAGGTACATTTTATTTTTTTGCTTGTTTGATTTTTTTACTTGGGTTTTCTTCCCCCCCCCCCCCCTTTTTCCCTCCTTCTTGACAGCAAATTAACTACAACAAGGCCTTGTATAATCTGTTTTCATGACCAGACAAAGAAAGTGTAATTCAGGCTGCTGCTGGGAAATTTTGGCGAAGCTTGTTGTGAAGTTTATAGGAATTTGACATATGCCTCTAGAGGAAAGCAGGAGCAGCCCTTTACTCAGACCTTTGCATGTCCTTCCATCACTTGTACTTCCCTTCACTGCATATTGGGGTCTTGTAGGGGAGCTGCAGGATAGCATGGGGAAATCAGCGCTGGTTTGAATACCTTTAGTGGCTATTGCAGAATTTATTTAGGATGATAAAACCTGACACATATAGCTCAGGCATGTGTCCTAACCATATAGAATTGAAAGATTTTCGAACCTTTCTGGAAAAGAAAAATAAAGAGCCTGTGGACAAGCTAAAAAAATACAGAAAAGGATAAACTCTGAATATTCATTTCTTAGATTTTTCCTGTTTTGTTTGTATTTCACAGTCATTTCCCAGACTCTCATTTGATGTCCATTGGATGATCGGTGTTTCATAAACTAAAGGTACGGTTGGGATTGTATAGCTGATATTTACATGGTACCAATAAAAAATATCAATAAGTTCTTGAGAATGTTTTGACTGTACCTTTGTGGAAGAAAAGGTAAGAAGAAGGTACCTGTTAATGAGATTAAAGAATTACTGACATAATTACTCTAAGCTATAAATACTTGTGTGGTAGCTGTGGTTACATTTCTCTCTTGAACAAATCTAGCTTCATGTAAGTGGCAGAGACCCAAAGTTGCCAGAATGAACCAAATTTTTTAAAAGTATGTGAAAAAACATCAGCTCAATAAAAATGGACAAAATGCCAAACCAGAAGTAAACTTAAAGTAATCTCTCAGGAAAAACTGGAAAGTTTAACTAAATCCCGTTGTATAATGCTGAGTTAGTTTCTATGTTCCTTCACAGTTCTTGACTTAACTGGGGAAAATTTATCAGGTGCCTGGAAAGGTGAATGTTCTGTTTTTCCATTACCATTCTGTAAAGTTGAAAGACTGGAAAAATGGTTAGACCAGAGTACATGTCACCTGCAACAGCTGCTTTGCTGCTGAGGCCAGTAAAATTGCTCTGAAACAAAATATTTGTCTCTCTGCTTGAATGTGGCCAGAAAAGAGTGAAAATCTGATCACACAAGAGCTAGGTGAAAAAAAAAAATATTACACACAGTTGGATGTCATTACTTTTCACTGAAGCCCTTTGAGGACATATTAAAAACTTAGTACCAGACATGTTAATTCGAATAGCTTTGTATTCCAGTGCCTCGAGGACTGGGGCAGATGGGGACGGAAGAGCTGAACGAAATAGGTCAGGTCGTTTCTTCACTAATGGCTAGACTGAAATATTTGTGTTAAATACTTGCAGGCATGTACTTACATCATTGCAACATTTATCTCTACCTTGTTGCAAGGCATTGGGGACAGATACGCTTCCATCCCGACAAGACTAATGCTATTATCTACACTTACAGATCTTCTTTTTCCCTAAATTCTCCAGCAAACATGAATTTTTATAGAAAGTACAGTTTATTTTTGAAAAAGTGTTTTTTGCCATTTCTCCCATTTCAATGACTACATTCTGTCGGAAAGGGTGATTATCTCAGTGTAATGTTCTTGGATCTTTATTTTTTGTCTTTAGGAAAATGCTAAGATTATGTCCTTTATTATAATAGAACCATCAAACTGAAACGAAAGCAATCTAAAATTATATTAAAAATAGTTCAGTCTCCACAAAGCTTTCTGCCATATTGTGAGGTTTTATATTCCTATCCAAGCAGGAAATTCAGACAAAAATTGTTCGTTCATGCTAGGTGCAAAAGCAGGGTAAAAATTGAGTAAAATTATTAGTAAAGAAAGAAGAGGCAAAACAATGAGCCAGTCATCTGATAAAGAAACATATCTCTAAACTAGAGTAAGGATTTGGATAGTAAGAAGATATTTGCAAATTGGTGTTAACCTCTGCAGCATCATGCAAGTGTGGAAGCATGTTTATTTTCAATAAAATAGGTACAGATGGAATTATGCAAAACTATCTATCTTGAAATTTGCATAATCAATCATATAATCAAAGTATTTTTAGTAGAATATCCAAAGTGTTTTAAAGGTAAGTTTTGTCACGTGTTGCCTTACTTCTTGGTTATATTTTGCATATAATACTTAATTTACATACAGCGTAAAGGTGAACAAGGCATTTTAGTGCCTCATCTCCTCCTTGCAACGTACCGGCTTCTCTAGGAGCTGCTTTTGTCTTCTACTTCAGCTGCCTTTGCAAACAAACCTGGGCCACTGCAAAAGAGTGGGCTGCAGCTACAATTATCCACAATTAGTTGCCTTCCTCAGAATTTCTTGGGCTACGTTAACACTTTGCATACCTATAGCTTTCTCATTTAAAAGTACATTCTTTTAATTATGTAATAGAAAATCCACTTTATACATGGATAAGTTATTCTTTTTGATGGGACCTAAATTCCAACACAAATAGAACAGTTTGGACAGTATTTGTGACAAGATAATGTATGAGTGGAAAAACTCACATACAGCATAAATAAATACATAAATGCAACTTCCATGCTTTCAAATATTTCTCAGGTCTTATCTAACAATAAGAAAATAAAATCAAAACCAAACAACAATGAAGTGTTTTTACACTACTGATTATAGAAGTATTGATTTTATATCCCACACAGCTCTCAAAATTCTATCTTTATGTTTTCTAAGAAGCAGAATAATTATAGCTGTTTCTGAGATGCAGGTTATTGTGAAACTGAACCAGTTATATGTGCTCTATCCTGAGTCATACGTGCAATTTATACCCTCCGTTATTTGAAATCACACTGGATTTCTGATTGAGGTTTCTCGTCTTAAACATCCACAGGTCAGAAGGTGTTCTGAAATGATATTTTGGAACAATATCTAGAATTTTGCCTGAAAAAAACCTGGTAATATCTCATGTCTGCATTTGTTTCATGTTTCTGATCCCCTTCTTGAGATTCAAAATGACTTTTAAATTGAAATTTTTCTTGATTTGTTCCTCTGATTGACTGCACACAAGACAAGACCTCTCTGTAAAGCAACAGAGCAGAAAAGTGTTTGGAAGAAGTTCAGCAATTTTGTCAGGTATCACATTCAATCAGGCACTGAGTCTTAGGAGCAAGCTAAGTAAGCATCAGCTTTTGTGATCATGCATCCCTTTTCTTTCATTGCTTTGATTTTTCTGTTGAATGACTGTCATATTTCCTTACTTTTCTCTTCCTTCTTCTTACATCCTCATGGAAAACCTATAAAGAGAATCACATGTTTTTTTTCATCTCTGTAGACCTATGGAAATTATGCGGATGCAAGATATTTTTCTGTGGATGAGTGATTATATTTACCATAGTTGCTGAATATCATTCTCCAGTAGAATGCTGCCAAATATGGTGAATTCAGCAAGAGCAAAGGAAGCACAGGAATAAATAGTAACAAAATCAGGATCTCTTTTTCACTGTTCTGAGTTAGATGTCTCAGCAGCCCATTGACTACACCCTGAAGCAGGTAACTGTTTTCGCCCTAAGTGATGAACTGTTAGGAGTACCACTGATTGCTTCTCTGAAGAAGGCTCAGAAAGACAAACATCAGATAAGGAATGAGAAAAGAAGGCCTAGTTTCCTTCCAGCAAAATTCAGAATTCATCTCATGAATTTTTACTCATTTAGTTGACACAAAGACTTTTCTTACTTTGTGTTGTTCTTCAGTTCTTTTTTGTCCCTCATTGCTCACACCATGGTGTGCAGCTCCTCCCTTCCTTCTCCTTTACTCAGTCTCGATAGGCAATTAAATGTTTAGTGTAGCTTTGGGAAAAAAAAGCCTTATCTGGAAGAAAGAATCCTCATAATTTATGACAACTGTCAAAACTTCAGGCACAGTGTTTTTTAAAAGTCTTTGCCGATAAAAGCTTCCACTTGTAGTAAGGTCTGACCTGTGTGAGCTTTGCTGCCATGCCTGAGGGGTACTGCAGATCAGAGGCTTCTGAGTATGGTAAGATATGATGACTTGTACCAAGGGACAAGACCATCAGCTTGTGCCATTTATGGATAAATTTCAGCTTATAGTGAAATGTCAAACCTTATGAAATGTCAGACAAAATATTTTGGTGAAGTCAATTGCTGTGTTAAGAAACTGAATGTTTTTTTGAACAGATTTTTTTCTAGGGCATGTACTGAGTTATCTGTGGTCAAAGCCAGATGTGTTCATCTCCTAGTAGTTACCTTTTCACTCTGTGCTCAGGAGTAACCTGGCTGCTGATGTTGATGGGATGGTCAAAAGAGGGTCAGGGTAATGCCTTATTGCATTACTCTTGAATTCCTCGATTGCCTAAGCCAGATTCCACTAGAGTGGAATGACTGGATTGCTGCAGTCATGGGTGTTTAGGACTAGGAGGTACAGAAGAAGATTGTCTCCATTGCATGGAAATTCTTCTTAATCAATGAAGTTGAATTGTTGGAAAAAGTGCTTTGTTTTCTTCTTTCTGCACTTCCAGTGGGAGTGTGTTGCTGGTTTAGTGATGCACAGTGCTTCAAGCCACCTGTCAGTGGATCCGAGCAGATGTGCAGGGAATTCATTCAACTTTTACTGTTAAAACTGAAACCCTGTTTTCCTTGTGTTCATACATTCCATGATTGCAGTCAGCAGCCCCTAGGATTTCTCTAATTCAGAGCGGATACCTTCACAGCTTTGGTGTAATTCTAGTTGCTGTTTCCCTAAGTAATCCATGCTGAGCAGTTTGTACTGGTTTTAGTGTAATATATTTTTCTTCCAGAGCCTTCAGATCTAATCTTAAAAGCTTCCATTTAACATTTATGATACTGTACCAGAAGTACTGATACAGGTGTCTGAAGTTAGTCATAGCTAAAGTCAGTGCATGGCTGAATTCCAGCTTTTCAAATGTGGTTCTGTAAACTAAATTTGGCCTTGATTCCAGAAACCATTTAAAATGAAAGTTACGTGCGGTGAATTAGATATCAGACCTAAAAATAGATGCTTTGAAAGCTGCTTGACCTCTTAGTGTTTGGATGTAATGCAAAAGGTAAAAAATAAGTATCTCAACAAAACGTTGTCTCTCACTTAAGAATGACTCAGGACTTTTACTGAGAGTCATGAGATAGCTGTGAATTTCCCCACTTATTTTATCCATCAGGCCTCAAACAAAGGGAAGTCATCAAAGAAGTGGATGTATTTGGCTCATTTCTTCCAAGAACCTCATGTTTAGAGAAGTGACCTGGAATACAGGACTCAAAACATCAGATCCCACAGGTGCTTGAGGGGACTTGAGGACTGGGTCATGTCTTTCACTATAGTGTCCTAAATTCCAAGTAACAGAGCGTTTTACGGTTGGCAGTCTCTCAACCCCTCCTGCTAAAGACTTAACAAGTCAAGTGAAAAAACCCACATATTTATTTTAGACTGCAAATAGAATGGTTACTTTGATAGAAAGGTTATGGGGAAGGGTTATTGAATTATAGAGGAAAAGCTTAGTTTCTCATGTTTCAGTTAATTTTAAATCTTTTTATGGAAACTTACATACAACTTTAGTTTTTCTATAAGCAACTGGTGAGATGGAGGATTGTATCATGATCTTCAGAATAGTCTGTGACTATTCTGTGACTGGGCTTGAATGTTGGAGAAATAACCCACTAAGAAAGAGAAAGATTTAAAAGTAACTTAGTTCTGTGGAAATTGCTTTAGCCACTAGGGCATTATGCCAAAGAACAACCCACACCAATCAAATAAATTTGTATATCTTGAGCAATGACACTTAGTAACTAACATCTTTGATGTTGAAAATACTCTGTGCATACATAAAATATTTCATTAATAAGCATAGCTGATAGCCATAAGGAATCAGAGTTCTTTAAATCATTTTGGTTGAGTCCAAAAATATAGGAAATGGGGATAGAGCTATGGTCTCTCTTTTCCTTTTCCTTCTCCCTCCATTTCATTGAAAATATTTTGGACAAACAGCTGCACTGAGGCCCTAATGGCTGAATGCACAGAGCAGCCTTCTCTGGGCACACAAGTCAGCAGGAAAAGATAGGATGAGTTCCAGACACTGAAGCTGTTATAAGTGTCAAACTCCTGACAAGTGATTTCAGTGCCTGATCCTGCTGCATGTGAAGTGATGCTTTAATTTGCAATTGAATGACAAAGTACTCAAGTCATCCTTATCTCATGAGTAACTGAAGAAAGACTCTGCAGTGTAAAAACTCATTATGATTCTTCTGTGTCATTTTGCACCCTTGGAAAGGAATTTTTTATCATTACATTGCTCTCTGGCTTATTTTTATTAGCACTGAGATGCAAAATATGAGATGTATACCTAGATTATGTGCTTGCATTTACAGGTGAAATTGAAGATTAAAAAGAGAATTCATACTCCATCTGTGCTAATTCTGCAGAGCCTCTCTGCCATTGATCTTTACATTTTGTAATAGTTTCTTTCAAGCTCAGATGAGAAAATAAAATATAACCATTCTTTGTAAGTGTTATTTGTTGCTGTCCGTACCAGAGGAAGAGATCATTTTGTAGTCATTTCACAAGTGAACATTAATCTGATGAAGTAATTAGAGTGAGTTAAGATAAAATCTGAGACTGGAAACTTTGAAATGAGAGACAGAATATTTTCTGCTGTCTGATGTGCTTCTCTCCATTTCCTGGAGCTGGAGAATGGTAATTTTTTGGACCGCTTTCAGATCTGTTAGAACATGAAAGCAGAGCTAGAAGCCTTTCAAAATGGGGATTTCTCTCTTTTAGGACTTTGAAGAGGGGCACTGGTCACTGAGCCTTTAATTTCTAGAAAGTAGATTAGGAACTAGGTGGCAGCTCTTACAGAATCAACTGATAAGCTATGATTATTTTGTGCCATTTTGTCTATGTGAGGGAGCATTTGTGATTGCTTTCATTTTTCCCAGAGTGTCTGAGAGAAAGCAAGATACACCAGCATATTCTCTGCATTATTTATAATATCATTTTAGAAGTTACTGTAGGGATATAGCACACAGAGAAATGAGATTAATAAGGTATGGCGAGAAAGGTGAGAAAGCATTAGGGCCAGGAGGGTTCTGAGGTCCTTCTTCTGTAACGTAGCTATAATGAAGATGCTCCATGGCCTGATGCACCTCAAGTCTCAACCTGCTATTCAAAGGACGAATTTAAAGAATTTATCAGGAGTGGAAGCACATGACCCACTGTGCATCAATCCTGGTCATGAGCTGCAGAAAAAGTGGAAAAAATCCCAGGCTAAGTTCTGTAGCTTTGGTGACAGAAGTGAAGCATAAATTGGCTCTGAATTGTTTTGACCTCTTATTTATTTTCTCTTTCTAGAACAGGCCATTGTCTTACCACTGCACATATTTATACTGGCCTCTGCCCTAAGACCACTGAATCCTAAATATGTTCCAGTTGAGTCCTCTTTCCCTTTGATGGAATTATTTCTTGTGTGTAAAGCAACTGTAGGTCTTACGTTATTTCATAATGTTATATTATGTACAGAAATGAGTGTCCCCACTTTTATGCTGCTTTTAACAATCAGCTGTGGTTGATTTACAGCAAAATTTGTTACTTTGTGGCCATAAGGATTAAGGCTGTCATACTGTGGCTTCTTTGCATTCCTTAAAGAATTTGGTCTATGAGTCATCCCGTGTTCTGGAAGCCTATATGTAAGAGCTGTTTTGGTTGCTACTCAGACTGAGGTTTTCTCCTTTGAAGGAAGAAAATTCTTCTTGGATAAGTGCATTACTTTTGTGTCTGTATTGCATTGGTCTATTTGCCCTGGAACATAAAAGAATGAACCAAAATTTAAAAATATTTCAAGGTAGCTATTGGTTTGGATCTGATATGTCTGCAGGATTTTTTTTTTGTTTTGTTTTGTTTTGTTTTAAATTCATGACAGCTGTAAAATGCACAGGAACCACTTTGTGACTAGTGATGTTTGTACCCTCTGTATTCCGGACACCATGTGGCAAGGGAATGGGGTTTCTCTGTCCAGTGTGTGAGACCTCAGTTCCTCATGCCTAGGAACTTCTGCTTGGAAATACCCTGAGGGATGGCCAGTTCAGGACCCTGTCCATGGAAATGCATGCCTACCTTAGTAAAATACCTTGTCTCTGTACTAACTATAGCCTTGCTTTTGCCTTATTTAGTGCTAGAAAATGTTTGGCAGCTGGGGATTTCAGAAAAATCCTTTTGAGTGCTGCACTTTCTGACTTGCTGTTTGAATTTCTATTAATTTTATTTTCATGCTTTACAATTAGTTTTATTGTTTGGAGGGGAGTAGCTATACCTTAAATCTGAAAATCATGTAGACTAAATCATATCAAACTAATTTCTCAATTCTATATTGTTGGTCTGAGAGTAAGCCATGTAATGTTTGGGAATGGTGGTTCTGTGTACAACTGCACAGTGCATACTCTTTTTGGGAAATGTGGGTGGTTTAAAAGTGTGAAGTAAACATCAGTATACTGTTAAACATGGACGTATAATTCTTCAGACAATACTTTCTGAAACGTGAACAATGGGGACTTTGGAAAACAAATGACTTGCGCAATTGCACACTTAAATTTGGAGAAAACACTGCACAAATCTTTGTCTCATCACTATAGATCAGAGATATATGCCAGAACTTTCAAATGATGGAAAAAAGTCTTGTGAGGAATTGATTAAGAATTGCCACTGCTGTAATGATTTGTTCTCAGGATAAATGGGACAGGAGACAGTCTCTCCCCTCTGCCTCAGTGATAATGATAGAAGTATGATAATCTGCCCTCAGATCAGCTCTTCTGGGGCTAGGCCACGTTCCCCGAGACTATCCTGTTCTTTCCGCCCCACTCCCAGTTGACATGGGGAAATGGTCATTTTGACGTGAGTTCAGCCATTCTTAACAAACTTAAAATCAGACTGTTTATGTCTTGGTTTAAATAAGTCTTTGAAGAGTCTTTGCCTCCTAGATGATGCACTGTGTTTTTGCTGAATTTAAATTAGTTAGCCCAAGTTAATTAATCAAATTCAGGAATTTGGCCTAATTACAGAGGTGTCCTCAATGTGACAGCTCTAGATTATACTCTCCTAGAACATATTTCTTGTAAGTGATTCCCTGGCATACTGTATCCCCATGCAAAGCAGCCACTTTACATGCCTTAGATTGGCTGACATGACCACCTCTGTGTATGTGCTGTAAACAGAGATGAGTATAACTGGAGATTTGTATACCCTGTGTGGACAAAAAGGAAAATTATTTCTATTTTTTGAGCTCTTTATCCATTTTTCATGCTTCTCTGAGACTGTAAGCTGCCTCGTGTAATAATTTCTATGATACTGTAAACAGCAAGGAAGTGTTGTCCTTGAAAAGTTATGAAATTGCTGTCAGTATTGTTTCCGTTATTCCTAAAAAATTGTGGTTTTGAAAAATCAAAGGCCATAGGAAATACAGTACATAGATCTTAATATTTTTATTCTTTTGTATGAACTTCGTTTCAGTCAGGGACTGTGATCTGAAAGCTGTAGAACTGGTGAAATAGAAGTGCATTGCTGTTTCTCTAGATTCGTGAGTGTTTGTAAATGAGAAGCATTGATTTATACTGAGAATTTCAATCCAGCTTCAGACGGGTCTCAGTAGACTCCTCTTGTCACTCAGTAATGACTTTCTTATCACAGAGGGCCAGAAAATCCCTCGTCACTATTTTCAGATTTCAATAGCCTCTGGTATGGAGGGTCACCAGACAGCAGTGCCTTTGCTGCACGGTTCTGCTGTCAGCTTGGATGTTCTGGAGTGTTTCTCATCAGAGCATGTTGGAGCTGCCTAAATCTATCATGGAGCTCTCATGAGGCCCCGGTCCGGTTATAGACAGAGATCTTTAGGGTAACTGATAGCCTCAATGCACTTCATTTTTTTTCCCCAGTGCTGCAATTTAAAGAAATCTTGCTAAAATTTGGGCCCTAATGCTCTTGGTAATATTCAGCTCCGTTCCTCTCATTTGCTTTGCAATGAGAATAGGAGTGACATGTTACAGATCTGTTCATTCATGTTGTCAAAAACTAGGTCACCCGGAAGTGACAGGTCTGGCCAGTGGAAAGGTTGGGGAAGAAACATGAAAGAATTTGGTTTTGTTACAATCCTTGGTATAGGACAAGAACATCAAGATATAAAAGAAATGATTTTGTTCTGCTGTGATAGTGCATTCAGAATCCTATTTCTGTTTAATAAACTGCAATATTTAATGTGCCCAGGTATAATTTAAAGGGATTTTACAATAAGTTATTGGACCTGTATCAGTGCTTCAGCCTCCTCTGCTGTTGCACACCTGCCTACCTTGGCAGTGGAGCTGAGCCAGGCAGCTGCCTCCCGCACTGACTGCTCAGCTCTGCACAATTTCTGTACTGCACAGCACAAAATCTACTCTCCAGTCTACAGGAGAAATCGAAAAAAAAAAGTACTGATAATTTCAAAAGGGCCAAGGTCTCAATGAGCTTTATATCCGTGCCTGGGGTTTCTCCTCTCAAGAAGAATGTGTGGTACTCACTTACCGTGTTGCATATTCATTGGATGCTTACTTGCCTGAGCTTGAGACCAGACTAAGAACATGGCTTTGCTGAACTGCTTGAGTTGTCCAAAATACAGTAATTATTATAGAACAGAATCATAGGATCTTAGAATTATAATTACACAGCCTGGGAAGGGAATATGAGATTCTGCTACGGATTAACTGCTAAATTCACTTTTTTAGCTATCAGTACAATTATGCTTCCCGTGAGATTTTCACTGTGGGTCAAGTAGTTTAGTGGCAACTTGATTCTCAGGTTGTACTGTTATATTTAGAGTCAGTTTTCATGGCTCTTGTCAAGTGCAATAAACAGAGTTTTAAGCTTAGATGCAGGAAATCTCAGTTGCATTTCTGCCTTTGGCACTGAAACTGAATCTGAAAGTAATTTCCCCTCTCTCTGGTTTCCCTTCTCCCCCATCTTTATGTGGCTTGCAAGATACCTCTGACATGGGTATTTACTCTTTTCAATGGCCATTTTGACTGGAAGAGAAGATTCCCCATTAATAAAAGGAAAGGCCTCTGAATGTGATGGTATGAACTACCATGGCTCAGATGAAAAACTTGGAGGGGTGGGGTGACAGGAATGGCTCCCCCCCCAGCACAGGGCTTGTGCCATGCCTCTCAGTGTATGTTATTATATGCATAGTGGCCAGTTCAATGGAGATCTGGTCCTAGCTGTATTACCTCTTAGGCACTAATTTAATATAAATAATAATCAGAGATTCTTTTCCTCTGAGAGCTTAAAAATATGTTGCTTTAGCACTATAAAAGCTGACAAGAGTATCTATATCTTTGTTCTTGTGGCTTTGGTGCATTGGATGAGGTTTTTTCCTGGTACTTGAAAAGGTGCTTGGAAAAGGATCTTTTAGGAAGTTCGCTTTATAGCATTATTTTAGTCATAAAGTCATAATACAGCTTTAAATGTACACTGCTTGCATTTGCTATTTTGAATTATGTTTAATAATTTCTGTTTTGCTCTTGTGCATACTTATTTTTATCATGTGTTTGCTCTGTATTTAAAGTGTCTGGGATGTTTTCTCAGATAGGTGCTATCATTTTAATAAGCTGCAGCAGGACAGCAATTAGAAAAGTCCATATGTTCATATTTTTAAGCTTTGGTATTGCCAGGATTTACTGGTTGGGGAAAAAGGTGAAGTGGAAAGGACTTCCATGTGGGAGAGAAAAATTGTTCCTCTTTCCCATATGCCCACTGAAGAGATCTCTCCCTGAAGGCATTAAAATAGATGCAGAAGGTTTGAACTTTTTTTTAGCAATGTGTCAAATCTTTCTCTTCCTGTCTCTTGCAACATTGTGGAAAGGGTAATGAGGAACAGTTAAATGTGTGGCTGATACGGGAGCCTTCAGGACACTGGTGAGGGGTCAGCTTACTGTATTTTGTGATGGCATTACAGCCATGCAGAAAAACATGCAGCCAGCTGTGCACAAAATATTTGTCATGTGTGTACCAGCACGAGGGTTTCGACTGTGTCTAGCATTAGACACCTGAACGAAACATTTCTGAAGGGTCAGGAATATTCTATTAGCTGATATTCTTCTGGTTATTTCTTATTGCTGCAAACCTCTGTACTTCCACAAGCAAGCTTGTCTTGAAAGAAAAATATTAAAATAATACTCAAAGGACAAGAAGAAAAAAACCCACAAAGTACTACTGCCAGCTAAGGACAACAGCAGAAAAGCTAGAAACCTCTTGAGAAATACTGTTTTTCTGTAATTTCTAGCTATAAGTAGAAAGTTGCGGTGGTACAAAACTGGGGATGCCAGACTGCAGCTGAGGGCACATTAGGACTGCAGGAGTCAGGCAGTCCAGGGATTGACTCCCAGCTCTGCAGTGCCTGGCAGTGCTGGTGCACCTTCACCCAGCCACTTCACTGATACTTTTTCTTTTTGGACTGGTGAACTGAGTGTGTATTTTTCTTAGTGCATTGTAGAAAGTGACCAACTGATGTCTAAGCTCCACTAGAAGGCAAATAATCACTCGGATGTTTAACTATTGTTATCTGTAACCATGAAGATATTTTTCTCTGGAGACAGTCTATGCTTCCTATTTTGGCATTCTAAATCAGTCTGGCATCCTTCTTGACTTACACTGCTGTAAAGCAGACCAGATACTGATACTTCGCACATGGTACTTCTTTTTTGCACATTGTGAAAGTAGAAAACTAAATAAAGCTTCTAAAATTTTATTAAAATCTATGTCACTGTATATTGCCTTTTGAAAACCAGCCAATTTTTTACATGTATTTTCTATAGTGTAGCAAAATGTGCACAAAAGCATGCCTACACATTAATTCTTTACTACAGAAGTATATTATTTCCGCAGGAACACCTTCCTTGAAGTTTTAATTGTCATCTTTCTTCTTTTTTCCTTTTTTTTCCACTTACCAGCATTTGTTACACTAATTCTGTAATTTTTATTTTGTAAAGGGTACCTGAGGCATTTTGTTGTTGCAAACTGAGAAATCAGTTAAAGTCTAACTAGAGAACAGAGTTTGGTTTTCTTGCTGGAAGATAGACTCCTGTTTGGAGATGAAGTCTCCTGCAGAAGGAAGTGAGCCCACCTGCTTGGTGAGGGGTCTGGCAGTCCACAAGGGAGGAACTGCATTGATCTCTTAATGCTGGGACAGCAATCATAGCTGTTTCCCAGCATTGGGGCCTGCTTTGCTCAATGAAGCTCACCTTAACATCTCAGGAACTTGGAAGAAATGTAGGAAATACCGGATCCCACAGGAGTATGTCATATGGCTGGGACCTGGGCCAGATCTCAGTAAAATATGCTCATAGCCTGGATAAAGAGTAGAATTTAGCATTTGAGTAGCACAACCCTATATTACAGAGCTTGGTTTATGAAATATGAGTTTTTTGCTGCTAGTTAAAACATTGGGTTTAATTATGTTGTTTGATTTGTTTCCCTTAAGTTTAGAAAACATAGAGAGACTGAGTATTTCTTATTGCTAAAGTACTCTTTTACAAATAAAATATTTCTTTTAGCTCTATGTCTTTGGAACTAATTACTTGCCTTATATTTCTGCCTATGTGTATTTAAAACAAATAATGGTTTAACTGTAACTCTTCTTGTTGTCCAAATGAGTAGGATGTGATGTACCTCATACACCAAAACATTTGTATTGCTGCAGCATCTTATCATTGGCTGGAAAAGTTGTCCAAGTGCAGGAAAAATAATGATCATCTCTCTGAGTTTGCATTTGAAGTGTAAGCTACAACTACCAGTTACAGGCAGGTGGGAAATGCAAGTGCTGCTATTAGTTAAGATGGTAGTCAGGATCCTTAGCACAGCAGAAGCTGAACCATTGTCACGTTATACAGGGAATCAGGAAAGGCAGTGCTCTAAGAAGATTTGGAAAACAGCAGTAAACCAGTTTCTGAGGTGTTAAAAGGGGCAATGGAATGGAGCAGAATATTCCATGCCAAATGATATCTTGCTCAGCATATAAAACTAGGGGAAGAAAAAAGAAGGAGGGACATTTGGAAATATGGTGTTTGTCTTCCGAAATAACCATTGCATGTGGTGGAGCCCCGCTTTCCCGGAGATGGCTGAGCACCTGCTTGCCGATGGGAAGTTGTGACTGAATTCCTTGTTTTGCTTTGCATAAACTGCATCTCAACAGACAGGTTTTCTCACTTTTACTCTTCTGGTTGTTTCCTCCACCCCACTGGGTGAGGCTGTGTGGGTTTTAGTTGCTGTATGCTAGATATTTCCTTGGGCATCTTTACAAACAAAGCTCATCTGGCACTGGTACCTTACTCAGCATGTCACAGGGATGAACAGTCACCTCCAGATGACAACCTGCCCTGTTCTTATGACAAACAGTAGTATGTCATGGAAGCATCGGAAGCTAAGTTTAGCAATATTCCAGGCAATGTTTTATGAAATGTAACTATAGCAACTAAACCTTCACCACCAGATGATAACACAATCTTTGTTTTAAACGAAACCAAATAATTCAAAAAACATCTTGCTTCCACATCTACACATGCTATGCAGCATATTACTGCTAGCTGGCTACCTGCTTTATTAGATAATTAGATTTAAAAAAAAATAAATGAAAAGGTAGTGAGGTGTAGTTACTTTAAAAAAAGAATCGCACCATTATATTGCAACTTTCCCTCATCAGCTTTATCTGTGTCACTGCGGTTGCTGCAACAGTTGCAGTCACTTTTTATTTTGCAGGTGCCACATGGTGGTGCTCCTGACTCCATGACGCTCAGCAGCCTGAGCTGGCTGAGAGAAGCTACAGATGCTGGGTGTACCAAAACTGATTTTGGAGGAAGGGCTAATAGTCAGTTCTACAATGAAAGTGAATTGTGCTGTGGGATGGGGATGTACTTTTCTCTCAGGACTCAGCTGCTAAGTCAGATTTGAGAAGAAAGAGCTGAATAATGGCAGCTGATAAAAATCATTTGTATTGTGCATGTATGCTCACATATTCAACTTCTTTTACACTTAGTTATTATGTGAATTTTGCGTTCCGGATTTTTTTTAGTAGCTATTCCGCCTTCCCATTTTCTCCATTTGATCAGCAGAAGACACATCCAGGTTCATGTCTCAGTGTCTTTCTGGGAGCAAGGGCAGCATGCTTTTCTCTAGGTCTATGATAAAAACACAGGGAAGCAAAGAAAAGAGAGGGGAGATGCACCTTCTTCTCCACCGAAGGAGGGATTAGTACATAAACAGGAGGTGCCTCAATGGCTCCAGACAAGATCTCTAGACTGGAATGCAGCCAGCGGTGGTGCTGACCTGGTATCAATTGAAAAATCCTTTTTCCTCATAAGAAGAGCTTTGTGTCTAGGTGGGCATCCTGACCTGCATCAAATCTACAGCTCCCTGAAATTGACAGGAATGATTTCATTGACTTGTGTGTACTTTGAATCTAGTCCTGTGAACGGTAGCATTCTGCCAGTTGAAGTTTAGACCCATGCATTTAGGAGTTCACTTCACCTCCCACTGAGAGTTTCTGATAGCTTTACTGAAAATTGGACCAGGCATTTAGATATTTATGTGAGCCT
The DNA here is from genome assembly GCA_033558185.1 of Dromococcyx pavoninus. Lineage (NCBI taxonomy): Eukaryota > Metazoa > Chordata > Aves > Cuculiformes > Neomorphidae > Dromococcyx > Dromococcyx pavoninus. The sequence continues at coordinate 3,096,012 of JAUMJL010000283.1, read as the reverse complement.
TGCTTTTAAATTGTAGGAAGCCATCTTTTCAATTAATCTCTACAAAAACAATCGAATGCATGACCTACAAGGATAATTACTTCTGTTCTCCTTTGATTATTTTGTAAAAGTTTCATCGGGTTTATATTGCACTGATACGTGATCTAAAAGAGGAGCTCCAATGATGTCCGTGTAACTGCTACAGTATGAACTTCATAGAATTTGCAGCCATGTTGCCTATATAAACCATATTCTGTAACATCTTATTATTAGCATAACATTCTAAATACTTGTCTTTTCTGTCTTTGCGTATCTTTGGATTATTTATACCGTATATGTACACACATCGTTCATAAACCAGCTGCTAGAGAAAATGTTCATGGCTTCTAAAAATACCTTAAATTAGTGGTCAATTTATGGACAAATTGCATGGACTTATATGATAGTTTCGCCTGAATCAGAGAAAGTATAATTAATTTCTGACAGGTTACTCTTTCCACTTGACAAGGGGAGAGCACATCCAAAAAGTTACTGATTTCACCACATCTTCTAGCAACAGGCAGCTTGAACAATAAAATATATAGATTGTTCTACTTACATGATAAAGATTGAAAACAAGATAAAGGATTGAAAACAAAAGGTTACAAATAAAACAATTGTGGTGCTATTTTATTTTTGTAGCTGTTCTGACATATTTCACTGGGAATGCAGTTCTTGGGTTAGTAGTGGGAGGTCTGACTGTCAGGTCTCTTGCATTATATTCTGTTCTCTGAGTACTGAATAGCTTTTCTCTGCTTTCCTGCCTAGATGTAGTACGCTCAGTTTCTCTGTGATTCACTGCAAATGAAGTATTGAAGGCTTAGAGAAAGGGGAGGTAAAAGGGTAATGGTCAGGAGATATGTTGTCTTTGCTGTTTTCAGTTTTTCATTCTTTCTCTCTTGGCACACCTGCATTGCTGGATGTTTTGTGTTTTAACATGTAAACTCTTACATAATTTCTTCCACTTTTTTTTTTAAGTTTGCAATATTTAAATAGTACATGCTGAAAATATCTTCTCCATAACATCTGTGCAGTTGATCTCCTGTGCCATACCAGTGGAACTCGTGTGGGTTAAGGAGTCACCATGAGACATATATTGTGAGATGCTTGTTTTAAGATCTATAAAGTGTGAATTACTCTTTTCTTTTGTTGTAGTCATGTTAACTTAGGAAGTCTGTTTTTCCACAAAAACGTGGTTTGAAAGGAATCTAACCATGCACACCTAGCCTCTCTGAAAAATGTGGAAGCTGAGTGACTAAATTGGAGCTTTAAACTCATAGAAATTTACTTAGCTATCTCACTTAGGATCTCCAAGATTTTAATGTTTAGCCTATGTGACTACAGTATGACCCACATAAGTGCAGCATCAAGGGATGAAAATAATGCAAGCTGTCCCCAAACCACAATAGTAAGTAACTTAATCCACAAGAATATATTTATTGTTTCCAGTGATAGATTAGTGCTTTGCAAAGCAATTACATATTGACAAACATTTTAAAATCTGGTGATTCTGCATCAAACTGGGTATATTTTTACTTATTTCATCCTCATACATACGTGTGTGTATATTATAAATATGTCTTTCTGCATGGCAAATTGAAAAAATAAGTGTCTGTTTGAGTATGTATATGTGTATATGTAAATATAAATACAGATGCACAGATCCATACAAATGGTCATTTAAATGTCTTAGTCACTGAAATATGTTTTTGAATCCTTCTTGATGCATATATGCTATGTTTTAGATTTGCACTGCCTTGAATGTATTCTTTTCAGCCAGAGGAGTTTATTACTCCATAAGAAGGCTGTGCCTCCAGCTCTTGAGCATCCTGGTAGATTCAATTTGTGAGAGGATGTCATTCACAATCATATTGTCTTTTCTGGGATGAAATTCAGCATTATTGTTTGGTGATGTGTAAATAAAGCTTCAAGTTTTATCTTCCATTAATGAAGTTGAAATAGTTAGTATAAAGCAACGGGAGAAAGTCAGAACCTGCCAATATTAATTCTTTCTTTATTGCTTCTGGGGTTGGAATGAATGAAAATGTCCATTATCATCAATTTGTTTTGATTCCCTTTTTTTCCCCAGTGACAATTATTTTTAATCCAGTAACTTGTTTGACATTGAAAATATCTATAATTAGTACAAAAATAAATGAAGAGGTGGTCAGGCTTAGGAGAGTATAAGCATAATATGTTGGGTTTTTTGTTTACAGAGAAAATGCAAAGTCATATAGTAACCACAGAAGGTAGGTCAAGGAGACTACGTCAGTATGTTGGCGGTTAACATTTGTGGTTTTAAAACAAACACTGATTTCTACAGGTTTAACGGTAAATATTTGTTACCATTTAATATTCATGGCAGTTTATAAGAAAGTTTGAAATAAACTGAGCTCATTAATGATAAGACATTAGTCATTTTTTTGGCCTCTGCTGTAAGGATATTGTCCAAAAGATTATTCTGAGCTCCTTATTTATCATGCCCAGCTCTTTTTGCTCTGCAAATTCAACAATGGCCTTAAGTGTCCCCTTGAGAGAAGGCTTCACGAGTACCCTGCGGCAGGCTAAGCCTGACCAAAAACTCAGCCTGCTGGGAGGAATTCAGGTGTTATTGTGCTGCTGCTTTTGTGTAATAGCTGCAACGTAGTATCCTGCTCCTTTATTAACAGAGCATCTATTCCTTCACATGCAGCCTTAATTAACACCTGATGGCTCACTGCAATACAGATGCTTGCAAATAACAGCTATGAAGCGTCTTCACTACATCCATTTTAAGTGAAGGGAATTTGCTGCAGTTGAATGTAAAAAAGCTAGGTTTTTGTTTTGTAAAACGTTATCAGTCTAGGTATGGTTTTGCAAACACAAAATGAGAGATGAATAGGATCTTGTCTCTATTTTATTCAAAGCACAGAGATTCAGACAGGAATAAAAGGAGCAAGGAAAATCAAATAAAAGTGTTCAGCTTTTGACTTAGTCTGAGTTGTAGCTTTTATAAAACTGAATTTTAATAATTTGCTATGGCAAGATTAAAAGCAATACTATCCTGAGAGAATCTGAGAGAAAAAGCTATGTTTTAGAAAAGTTGTTTGATCTCCTTGCATCTCTCCTTCCCCTGATAATACAGTAACCTTTCAGCCTTTTTATTAGCATCTGTACTTTACAAATTAATCTTCTTGCTCATTCTTATTCTTATTATGGTCAGCTCCAGTGTCAATCTTTGGACCTGACCAAATCTGCATCTATCCTGTTAATTCCATTTTTGCTGGTATTATAGAAGCGTCATTATAATTTTTATGTTTCTATCAATAAATTGTTTCATGCTGTGCACTTTGCATGCAGATTGGGCACCCCTGCAAAGAAAGAGGGAACAGTGACTAGAGAGTTCAAAAATATTTGAGGTGAATGTCTCTGAAGCGAATGCCTTGCGTGATGGGAGAATGATACATTTAGGACAGAGACGCTAGTTTTACGTGAACGCAGGAGAATAAATGATCTGCTTATACTAGAGTTATCTTTCTGAAAGGAACATATATCATACCTAGTCTATAGAAACACACCTCCAACGTATTTCACTCAAAGCTTGTTTGTGTCAGATAGCAGTAGTCGGAAATCCAGGCTTCGAAGCAGTGTGTGAAGAGCTGCCTGCTAGGCTGAGAGTTTTCAGAGATATAAAAGGTGACAGATACGGCACAAACATATGCAATTGCAAATAAACCAGTTTTGCTTCATGTGAAGACCCTTTGTGTAACTGCTATATCTCACTTTTGTGAACAACTGAAGAAGGTGGCAGACTTAGCAATGCATGAAAATTTTTTTGCTCTCTGGGATGATGGGAAGTACATTTGGTGACCTTCAGGTGAAGGAAGTGGAGATGCTGCACCTGTAAAAGCTGAGGACATGACCAGTATATTGACGTGAAAATCTGGGGAAGGAGGATTTAGAACCTCTCGTCCTTTTGCTCTCATTTATGTAAAATGTATTCTCCCAAGATCCTTCAGTGTGAGTATCGATAGAATAGAGTTGGAAGTGTTTCAGAGTCAGATACTTGAGGCTGGGGGACAAAGAAAGATAATACAAAAAACCCAAACCCACACCCTAACAACCCTCAAAAAACCCCAGGGGAAATTTATGGGATTGTTTCTTTCTGTTCACTTTGATGGTTAACACAATAGCTACCCAGAGCTCTTAGTGAACCTCCAGACTCCAACGCTCTCCTTAACACTTTTCCAAATACCAGCTCTCATTTCTGAACTCTTCTTGTGCTGCCAAACGAGTATGAGGAAATGAAATAGTTTTCTTCATATTGTTCCTCATGGTTGTCACCCCTTTTGGGTTTATTGATTCTTAGCATGTTTTCAATATTAGGGACTACAGTCCCTAATTTGTCCCTGAAATGTTTGCAGTAACTCCAGCATGAGAAAATTACACCAGTGGAAACAGCTATTCATGCTTTCCTGCATCTAGTTTTCCTTTGTGGAAGATTTTATCTTCAGGTAGAAAGTCATTATGTTATTGTGCCAATGCTTGGGCTTTATTTAGTCTAAAAAAAACCATTGTATGGTAGTCCTGGAAAAACACATTTTATTCAAATTCTCTTTTTCAATTTAAAACATGTGAATGATGTGATAATCAAAAGCAGTTATTTTTGATTATTGCTTTTGTTAGGTATAATTTGAGTGTCAGAGTTGCATTCAAAGAGTTGCATTAAAATAGCATTAAAAATGTTGTTCCAAGTCAAGCACGAAAAAATAAACTTTTTCTTACTGAGACGAAATATTGTCCGTCTCTGTTATAAGATGGACTACTACTCCATTTCTTTGTTTAAAAACTGTTCTCATATTCTAAGAATGTAAATGTCACCCCCCTTAAACTTACAAACTTAGCGAAAAATGGAAATTTTTACAAGAACCTGTTGCTTCAGATTTATTGTACTGATTACACTAAATAATAATATTTGGCTTCCAAAATGAAGAAAACTAAAAAAATCACAAATGCATCTCTTAGACAGCTGATCAAGCCTGGAACATATGGTAAATAAAATTTTACAAGAGGCAATAGAAAAACATGCTTAGAGAAACATTCTTAAAAGAATAAATTAATTCAGAATTTATCATTATTCTTTTTTTAAAAAAATAGAGAACAAACATAAAATTCAACTACTGCAAAGTATAGGGACATAAATTATATAAAATTGAAAGTAAGGAAGAATATTTGCTTAAATATGTATTGGTGTAAATCTAGAGTACTCCTTTATTTGAGATGGGATTTCTCAGATGGCCAATTTTGCTCTAGCTCTTGTCATAGAATAGATTTTGATTGAAAATCTCAAAAGACCTGCATATTATTTATCTTCATAACCTAGTGAGCTCTGAACAAAATGGATTTTCCCCGTGTCTCTCTCACTGTGAAGGCAGCAAATAGCATGCAGTCTCACATTCAGTGAAATGTGATAAAATCAAACATCAGATCCCCAATAAAAAATATCGTTAAATAGCTTTGAATTAAAAAAACCTAAACACTGGGACTTAAAAAAAAATGGAAACAATTAATATTGTAACAAAATATTGTTTGCAGCACTAATTTATATTAGAATATATGAAATTCTATTGATTATATTATATACCAGATGCTAGAGTGATATAAATCAGTACCAAATATTTGCAACAGCTACAAATTTACATTGTCGTCTCTGGGAAAGAAATTGTCAAAAGTTATCAGGAAAGTGAATCAAGAATGGAAGAAGAAATGAAGAGGAAAATCATAGATCTACAGCACAGTAAATTGTATCCTCTCCAGTGCAAATGACCTGAAACCAAAATGAAAATGAAAATGAAAATTGACCTTGTCCCAGATCTATACATATGGATATATGCAACATGCAGAGACTCACCTGAGCTTTTCAAGCCAGCAGTTCTTTGCATTTTAACAACATCCTACATGCTCTTCCCCTCCATTCATGGTGTATATAGGTAGGTGATAGATAGCGCTTGGTCTGCTAATATTGTACAACAGCTTAGAAGTCTTCTTAATGGGATTCATAACTGTCATACAATTCAAAAGACAAGAATTACAAAGACAGATATGCACAAAAAGTAAGTTCCCATCAAATAACACAGGACAAGGATAGTAAAATATTGAGAGCAGTCAGTAGGTTCTCAACAAGAGCTAGCCAGCCCATTAAAAAACATAATGCATCCCTGATTCAAAAGGTAACTGCTTCAAGACCTCAGTATTAAATCTTTATACTTTTAGGTGAAAAATTTTCAGCCATACTGTGCATACTCTATTGGATAATAAGAAATTTTGGTGTGATCTTTGATGTAGTTATGTGATTTCAGTGTCATATATGATGTAGTATTTATGACTAAGTTGTTTGGCCGCATTATAAAAAAAGAAACCTAGTTAAAAAAGTCCCTCCTTATTTCACCCTATCTAGTAGTGAACTTGACAACTATGGTGACATGCAAGATGTTTGTCAGTTTGGTTTGTATCATACTGGAAGGTAATGCTGCTGAAAAACGTGCCCTGATGGTTGGTTTATGGGATGTCAGAATAGGATGATTTTTTTGGCAAAAATATTCTGGCGAAATTGATTGTCATGAATAAGCCCTGAATATTTAGACTTATACTTTTCAGCTGATTTCTTGTTTGTATATTTGGCTAGAACTTTCAGTGTGGATTGAATCTCACAACTTATACCTACAAACATCTGAAAAAGAAAACAGGGGTATTAGCAGCTGTATGCAGGTGCTTTGGTATGGCACTGATTTTCCAGTAATAGCTTCTTGTGTGACAGCCCCCAGGGGAGAGGACACTGCCAAAAACTCTGCAGAAGAGAGGTGACAGGACCAGGTACTGATTTTAAAATACAGCGTGCTGTCGTCTTATTTTCAGATGATCCTTTAAGGATTAGGTTGCAAATTTGAATCTTTTCTAAGTAACATACTTTTGGGAAGAATGTGTGTGAAAGAGCAGACAGATTTTGCAGTGACTTACTGCTTGCTGGAGAAGCCTAGAAAATGTTATTACATTGCAAGAGAAGTGTTTAGGCCACTGACAGACACCTGCTCCATGCAGTGTTTGTTTTCTATGCAAATAAGTCCTCTTTCTAACATAGACTTTGACATATGATTCAGCTGGTTTGTAACAGAATTGCTCAAAGGTGCAATTCTTTACATCTTTGTTTCCCAACCAAATATATCAATAATAATGAAAATGAACATAATTACAATTCAATTATTCATAGCTAATCTATTAGTTGTACTAAGTAGTCTTTATTTCCTGTGCTGTAGCTTTCACTTTGGGTAAGTTAATTTTAATCATCATACATAGCTAACCACATATGAAATAACATTTACTTCAATATCTCATCTGAGTTTAAATTAAAGTTAAACATCTCTCCATCTTGAAAGATGTTTCAATTTCCATTGTCTTGACTGGGAATATTACAATAAAGTAAAATAAAAATGCAGTAATAAAAGAACTCTCTCTTTCAAAGTACTTGTAACCTATCTCACTTAAGGCTTACTTTTCCCTCGCCACCTTGAAGAAATTACCTAATATACCAATTTCTACACTAGGACAGCCTACTGGGGTAGCTTAGGATATTGGCTCACTGGTAGCTGGGAAAGGTCTCTGCTTTCAGTAAGATGTGATTAGAATTCTTCATATATATATAAGTTTACTCTGAGAGAGAGAAAAATAGTCAATGATCTAATACAGATTGGGGTGGTTTCTTTTCCTTTCTCTGTCAGCACCCCACCAACACATGAATACTCACAATAGGATTCATGTGATCTTGCTTATTCAGCTCTTTTCCAAATGCAAAGCTCTCTTTTAACAATAAAGACATTTATGAAATATTTCAGGAAATGTAGGTATTAGAAATAAACTGCTAGAACCATGAACTCATATATTATCATCCTACAGTGATAAAAGATTTTCATGCAAACCCAGAATATTTTTTACGAACATAAGCAGTTTGATATATAACTAGCTGCATAAATGAAAACATGTCCCTTTTTTAATGCATGAAGTAGGAAGCATTCTTTAGCTTTGTGGTAATTAAGTCTCTGCTGGTTTAATTGTAAGCCAGTTTTCCATGGAGCATACTGGAGCAGTTTAGAGTCTCTAAGTCTATGTTAGAGCAAGAAAAAAAAAGATATGGGGCTGTAGAAAATGCTCACTAGGAATACAGTTCATTGCCAGCAAGACTCCTGACATACTTTGAAATTATGTGGCAAAGCTCTCTTCAGTGCATAGATACAACTTAAACCCAACTGATGCACACTTAGATTTATGAATTCTTTAAAGATCCAGTAAGTTGGAACTCATTTGCAATTGAAATAAAGTGTTATTTGAAAGTCATTCTCTAAAAAGGAAGAAAATGAAGAAAGAAGAGCTTTTCTGCTGAAGAGACTCAGGCAATTAATTAAACCTCTTCTGGAAACAGCATAAGAACTTACAAATAAATAGTGGTTATTACCGGGAACAAAAGCAACAGTGACAGGATGGCCACATTACCTTCCAGTGACAAATTTATTGATTTTTGAAAGTTGTTCGGAGCATAATATTATAACAGCGCTACGTAGTTTAACAAGGAAGAAACCCATATTGTTTCACTGGCACACTGTGGTTGTTTTTTCCTGTACATTTCCTCTTGTTGTTTTTAGCTTCTTGAGTGGAAAGACTACCTCTTCCACTAATACAAAGTAGATTTTTTCAAGATTTCTCTTAAAATGACTTCAGAAGGAATTATTTCGGAAAAAGGGATGTGGAATATGTTTACCCATAGGTCAAATGTTACATATAGTTTTTCCTTTGTGTTTACCTTTGTAGTTTAAGATGTACTACAGATGAGGATATTTTCTGATTAAAAATTGTGGAAGGACAAGTGATAAGAAGTAGAATTGCTATGTGTGCTCTTAGTGGTTACAGCATTGGAGGAGGAACATTGAACTGCAGGATTCTGCCACAGACTTTCAGTCTGCTGTTGTAGAAGATATTTAATAGCTGTTTCCTTAGCTTACCCTGTTTCCAAAAATAATAGCATTTTGAAATTAAAAGAAAGCATCTTCTACAGTCACTGTGGGCTACTTTGCATTGCTCAATGCGTGGAGTTTACCAGTGTCCTTTGAGTGCTTTGAATTAGCTTTTGTGTCACTAGAACCACTTCACAGTAGGATTCATCACCCTTTATTCACCCAGTAAGTTAGATGTCTAACCTACCTAATTGTTCAGGCAACCCCTATCGTAAACAGATCTCCATTATTTCCATGCTGTTGTTATTAGACTTTCATGCAGAGAAGGTAAATTCCTATATGGATGTGCCTTTTTCTCCCACTCTCTACAAAAAGGGTCTAGAAAATTAGCGTAGACTAAACATAAATATTGTGCTCCGTTCAAGGAAAATAACTCTGATACCCTGGGTAGGTTTTGTCAATTTATTTGGAATTTATTCAGATTCTGTTGTTATAGGACATGATGATCACTGTAAATCAGGCTTTCTGTATCCCCAAAAGATAAAGTACCTGCTCTGCTAAGAGAAAATCTTTTTACCTGGGTTATTCACAAGAGAGATGTTTTTGCAGAAACGGACTGCAGTGGTAGGGAGAATGGACTTGAAATGTAATGAAGAAATAGGTTTTCCACAGGGCAAAAACCTTGTCTTAAGGGTTTCCAGAGACTGAGAGCATTGTTAACTCCAGTACTGTAATACATCAGTAAAAATTTGTTTTAACTACGAGATAAAAATTATGATTTTTTTAACGTATCTGTCTCCTCTGTCAAAATTAAGTAGCAGCTTTATACCTTTTACTTTCCTGATAATGTAACTCTCAACATCATCATTTCTAAGAAGTCCAATCTGTCTTTCATATTTAGTTTTCATTAATGTGTTGGCCCTTGTTTTCATTATCTTATATTAACTTTTAGTACACTTCTTTCTTTTTTATTGTATTTAAGCCTTAAATCAATAAAAAGCATAAAAGCTGTGTCATTTGAGATTGGAGGAGCTGTCCAATTTTACTAGCCTCTTTGATGATATGATCTAAAACATAAGCTATTACCACCATTATGGCTAAATTTATTTTTTGTTTTTATGGTGTGGTATGTTTCTTTATTTGGAGAATGACTGCTAAAAATTCAGTATGGTAATGTGGATTGATAAGCTTCATTTTGTAGTATTAAATTTGATTATATAAAAACTAATTTGTCCCATTAGAACTCCAGGGATAACGTAGAGTGCTTTTAACTTTGATGTCTGCTGTAACTCTTGATGAAACATAAAAGTTAACAGTTTAAGTAGGCCTTTTATTTCTTTAAAAAATTACTACAGCTCAGAAGATTTTGTGAGCTATTTGTGCAAGCAGGAACAATTCTTAGAATTGGGTCGGGATAAGAAAAAAGTCAAGAAAACAAATAACGTTCTGCAGTTTCTCAAACAAAACTCCTGACAACAATTTACCTTCTTTACCTGTTTTGCTCTTCAGTTATATGTGAACACTGGGAAATATAAATGAGACATTAATCCAGTCAGGAAACAGGATCAGGCATTTCCTCAAATTGTTCACAGTCTCATAGTATGGAAAAACACCCCTTGCAATACCCATTGCTTTTGGTGAAATTTGGAGACAATTCATCTGTCAAAATAGGGGGCTTTCTGTGGAGGAACAGGGAACTGAGTTCATTCACTTCATCCTTTCTAGAGTATAGAGTTGGATTTTGGATACAAAACTCACTTCTGGATTTGAGGCAGAACATTACTCAAATTATACAGTATTTCAAACTAGGATTTGGGTCAGTTTAGTGCTGGGAAGCAGAGTGTACATGTCTGAATCCAATCTGAATCTTTTTCAGATTTTGGAAGTTTTTTCGTTTTTGCTTAAGATCTGCCTGAATTGGACAGGTGCTAATGTAAAGTTGCTTCCCAGACAAAATAGGTGGAACCAAATGCCAAATGACAGAGTGCACCTCCAAAGCTGAAAACTCTATGAATATCTGCAGATTTTGCCATGGAGACTACTCTAAGGGTATACCTATCCAGCTGATAGTCAAAGTAGTGCACCACTGTCTGAACATTTCTGCTGATAAAAATGTTCAAGTTATTTAATGTTTTGAGAATAGTTTCACAAAATCCCAAGTATTTGTTATACTTGTCATGCCTCTGTGTGATCTTTGGGACTCTGCCTCCAAATAATTAAAGGCTGAAAGGCTGCTTGTGTCCAGCAGTTAACAAAAGCTGACAGGCAGGGTTATGTTATTGTAGAAAAGCGATGGGAAGAATTTCACTGGGTCTGCTTGCTCTGTTCATTCTCTTCAGATTTACCACTTGGCCATGACCATCATAAGTAAGGCATTGACTTATATACATAGGAAAAAACTATTTCTAGGGCAGAATATTCCTATTCTTTTCATTTCTCTATGAATAGTAATCCTTGAAAATAGCTGCATGCCCAGTAAACTTCCCCATCATAGCAACCATGCTGCTCCAAACTTGGCTTGGATTACCAGTTTACTTTTATTTTACTCATTAAGCAGTGGACTGTTTATTTTCTCTTAGGTGCTTAAGTACCTTTGTACTACAGGTTTACCTGCAGGAAATAAAGTTTATGTATGTTTAATCCTTTCTTGTAGAGAGCAATTTACTTACCATGTCTAGCTATGTCCCCTACAGAGTACAGGACAAATTATTACTTTAAAAAATTCTTTAAAAAAAAAAGAAAAAAGAATTAGATTTTAGAGGGAAGAACTTGTTTCTAACCAAGTCTAACCATACCTAAATTGTTCCGTCTAGTTATTTAGTGGCCTGTAGGCAGAAGGAAAAATCTACTTGGCAAGCCCTATGAAAAATGCATGTGTGGCAAATGAAGTAAAAAGAATTTAAGTTTGTGAAGTTATGACCAGCCTCTTTTTGTCTACTTCCCAACCTAAGTGGTCTCACTTACTTACACACCAAGTGTGGCTTCTGCTGCTTTTTTGGAATATCATGATGCTAACAGCAGCTTCATCTGCGTTAGATCACAGAATTTATGCATCCATGTAAGCAGTGCAAGCTAGATAAAGTGGCTGCTCCTCAGCTCCGCATCTTCATAAGCTGCTCGTATGTTTCTGTCTATCCCCAGCAGAGAATATTAGAGCAGCAGTATTGAGAGTGCTAGTGCACCAGCATGGCAAATGTCAGAAAAGCTGCTTGAGTGGCCTTTTTGCTCTGTACTATTATAGGAATCCAGCCTTGAGCAAGACAGCCCAGTAGGAAGTCTATTTTGAAAGGAGCTCAGATACTTTCTTCTGGAGGAACTGTGTGTGCCTTACGTCTGGTTTATCAAGATCTGCCACTCTGTCTGTTGGGTATTTTTGTGATTTTTGTTGTTGTTGGTTGTTTTTTTTTAATTAAGAAAATGATGTCTAGGCATCAACAGTGCCATGAATATAATACTAATGGTTATGTATAAATGCCTGAGTTTATTTGGTTGGCAGATATGATTCTATATGCTATCCTTTGATAACAGTCACAAAATATGTCAAGGAATCCTCAGCCTTTAGTCTTACTACATTGTCAGATATAGTCATTTCTCTATCATACATGAGAAATTAACATTTTTATAGCATAATTCTGTCCCCAGCAAATAAAATATAACAAAATAACTATTCACTAAATTTGAGGCCTTTTAGAATGGAGCATAAGATCACCGTAAGAAATCAAGGTTGTTTTGAGACCCTGAAGGTGAACCTCTCAGATCATGTGCACTGAGATCTGATTTTTATGCATGGCTGTGGCCAGCCATGTAGCCATTTGAATGCCCATAGGATTAGGTTGGTTCTTTCACATTAAATTTCACATTTCCATAGTGGATGCAAAACAACATTTCTGAAACAGTAAAGGTACAAAGGAAGTCTCTTTTCCAGGAACTTCAGCAAAGATATCCCTGTTCTGTCCCTAGAATTCAGCCACTCTGATAGCCCTCTGCCTCTAGTATCCCCCAGTTTGTCACTTTCTCACACGATTCTGCTTTTCTATCACAATCCTTTGGAGGAAATGCCCTGTAAGTCCTGCACTTTTGCAGGCATCTGGAAAGGTAACCTCCTCATTACCTTCTTCTCCTGAACAGAGGTTTTACTCTACTAATGGAGTTTTTTTTAAAAGTTGCTTTTGGGGAACCTTGAAAAAAACCCTCATTTACTCACCTACTTAAGGTGTTCACATGCAGCACTGCTGTGAATGGAGCCTGGGAAAAAAAGTAACTACACTAAACTTAAATTATCTTATTAAATTACCTTAAATAGCCTTAAACTTTTAATTTAAGAGCTGTGCATTTTCTGAGGTGTGAGTTTGTACACACAGCAGAAGTTCATTTGTTTAGGCACTCACGTGATGGTGGAGGAGAAAGCAGCTCAGGTGCTTGGTGATGAAGACGTGGCTCAAGGAAAGCAGTGTGTGACTTTCCAGTAAAACACTGTCTGTTGTAAGAGTGTGCAATGGCAAAAGGTGCAGAGCATGGAGCTATCATCCATGGCCCTAGAAAAGACCCCAGTGCCATAGGGAGGACAGGCTTCATCTCAGTAATGTGGTTTTACTTGGAGCCACATGTTGGTGGCCTATAATTTCCTCCTGATGACCACCTGCTGCTCTTGATTTCATTGTTATTCTTTTTTATATTTTTTTTTTAAATAGAGTACAGGAGTCTGGCAGACCCCTATAGAAGGAGAGGTTGCTTGTTCCTTGTGGGGTGGAGGGAGAGACTGTGAAAATCTCAGCAGGGAGCCCTGTATGTCAAGCACATAGCCTAAGAATGCAAGCAGGAATGGCCTGAGGACCAGGAGGACGGAGCAAAGCTTGCTACATCTCAGAAAATATTTGAAGTTGCTAAAACCAAGAGTGGGAGCAACACCTTCAAGGACAATGGAAAAAAAAGGAACAGTGTAGCAACCTTTTATATCTATTCAGTCTTTCCCAGTAGCTTTGAACTGTCTCTGCTTAAGAAGTTAACTATTCTAGTTCATATTCTGGTAATACCTGAGGTTTCTGGAGTTTCAAAGGCTTCTGCTCTTCTTTGAGGATCTCACTGATATGAGTTCCTGTTATTGTGCACTGTGACATGAACATAAGGTTACAGGTGTGGTATTTGCAGCTAAAAATATTATCATCATTGGTATTGTCATAAAATGTAGGAATTTAGGGGCAGAAATATATTGCCTGCATTGTTAAACTTCACTGTAAATTAGATGTGCACATCCAAGTTGGCCAGTTTGGAAATCTCCAGAATAGGGAGCAAAAGTAAAAGAATAAGAACACTTGAGAATATTGACAAATTTTATTCATTTACTTCGTTTACTTCATTACTAACTCTATGTTACAAAATTACACTTAAGTGATATTTGATTGATTGACAGTGGGGGAAAAAAATCACATCATAAGCTGAAGGAGTGGCAAAGAACACATACCCTACTTTACAGGATGCTTCATGGTGGGAGAACTGTATAATCATTACTAACCATATTGCCAGGCTGAACAAAATGAGGCTGGAGATGTGATTTGAGTATCAAAACAGCACAGTTTCCCTGATCTCACCTAGAGGAGTAGTGTACTGAAAGACCTGTCTCCAAAACGATTAATGTATTAAATGTCTGAAATATGTTAGCAACATTTTGTTTAAAATCTATTACACCCCAGCTGTGACCTGTCTGCATTTAAATAAATATAAGAAAAAAAGAAATATTTATAAACCTTTCACTGGAAGACTACATGGCAGGGATTCTAAAGTGCTTTCTAATATATGACCTGCCATTTAGAGCAATTGCTTTCCTGTATATGTGTAGAAGAACTTTATAAAGGATAAAGAAAATAAAAATGATGTCTAACCTATATGCTCAAGATACAAGAATAATAAAAGCCCAATGTGTGTATGTATAGATAAGGCCATGAGTTCTCTTCTACTGTAGTTCTTCTGTGGCTTTAGGTGATCTCAGCCAGAATAACTCTGTGAATTGTGATTAAGGATAAGGTGCAATAGCACAACTTTTAATGTATGGGAAGGAGAGGACTGTCAAATATGTATTATGCAAGGTCTAGAGGGTCTTTCTTCTGAAGTTTGCTTTTTGACAACTGCTAGAAGAGTAGTTTCAGCCAATAGTTATAAAGGAATAAATATGACTTTTGGTGTTTACTTGGGGCTGCTGTATGAGTTTTCATAAAGGGAATGAATTGAGGACAAGCTTTTAGAAATATGCAAAGTATACAGAACCAAATAAAGCCACTTCCTTTTCCCAGTCTGTTGTGGTGATTATGGGAGGAAAGAGCCATGTTCCTGTTCTGGTCTGTGAGGTGCTGCTCACACGGAAGGGAGCTGACAGGAATACTCACGTGAGTAAGAACAGGAGAGACATATTTCAAACTCTGTTACTTACTGGTACAGAGCTTTTCATGTCCTACCCTCAGGACTACATTTCTTCTTAAACTGCGTGACTCAAAAGCTATGTACAGGCTATATTCTCTAAAAGGTGACCTTCACGGTATGAAGGAATAAAAAAACCTAAAAAGATCCCCTTCTTTGCAGGGGAACTTGCCAGAAGCATACAGTGCACAACTAAAGGCAATCAGACTGAAACTTGGAGGACCTGGGGAAGAACTGGGTTCAGCACTACTGTCCTCTGGAGAACTAATGTCAGTGATTTAAATTATGCTGGCCCAACAGAGCTCTAAATTTGCTCGGGGTGATGGCACTGAAGGAGACACATTATTTTCCTCTAGACTTTGACATGGAAAATATTTGGGGCTAGGATCTCGCATATTTACAAAAATCTGCTATTTATTCATCATCACCCTGGATCTGCCTAGGGCCTTACTTCTTGAGCTACAGAGGCAAGGCTCTGGTCCTCTCATCTTTTGGGATATTTAACTCCCTGAGATGAAAATGTCACCAAGATGGGAAGTGAAGCACTTAATAAAATTAACTCTCTTTTTATTTCTCTTCCGGAAAGTATTTAGCTCATTACAAATAGCTGCAGGAAGATTTTATTGTAGATACTTTGAGAAATATGGTTATTGCTTGCAATTTACTGTTTGTTAATTATTTTATCCAGAGTTGTCTAATTAAAAGCTTCTGTCCTTTTCTACCTCTAGTGACTCTGATAAAACAGATAACCATAAAATAAGTTTTAATGAAAAGTATAGAATCCAATAAGTCAAGTGTATTTTACCACTAAAACAATGCGATAAAGTCTAGCTGAGATAAACATTTGCTGTGTTATCATTATGGTATGCCCAGAAGGACCAAAAAGATGAAACAACATCAGATGTTTATAGTTGAATTTTCTATTATTAGAAAAAGAATTGTGGTGACCTCAAGATCACAACAGAAAGAAAGAACATAAAGAAGTTACAGTTTGCTCCTTCTACTACTTCAGCTTGGCTCCTTAAGAGCCTGGAACAAAGTGTCCCTTACATACCTCCTCTTACCATGTAAAACTTTCCCACAGGATGACAGGGATAATCTGCAGTATTGTAGAACAGCGAATCCTCATTCTGTCACTTAAAACATGCTTCTCAATAAAATACTCTCACAGGCCAATAAGTCCTAATGCGTTCTCTCACTCTCTTCTGCCCATACCTCTCCTTTTAATAAGATGTAAACATGTAAGGAGCTGTGAACCTATATAGGGATCCTCTCTAAAAGATCGAGAAACAGGACTTCTTCTTCCTCAACCTGCAATCCAATGTTTAGTGTTTGTTTTTCTCTTGTTTTTTTTTTTATGCATTTATGAGTAATAATGAACTCATCAACTACAGTGCATCAGCACATAATTCCAATGTCGGAAATGGAACTGGCAGGTGCTCCTAATATACAAATGTGTGAGTGATTGTAATATGAAAATCCAAACCGTTGTACCATCGGTACCTGTTTAAAGCAGACATGCATATTCATTCTTAATCTGAAGCATGTATTAACCTCCCTTTGGATCAATACCCAGCTGAGATTCCAATGGTAAATTGCAGAGGGAAAAATAATGGTGAGATTTATACCTGTTTGAAAACATCTGCTGTAACCTGTGATTACAACCAGAAAGTTGCCTTTTTAACCACTTTGTTCATCTAGATGTTTCAGAGCTAGTGTAGTTATGCTCCACATTGAAGGGATTTTTTTGTTTTACGTAATTCTAGAATTTCTTTGGGACCTGGATGGTTTCTATGTTTTAGACTCTCTCTTACCCTATTCTGATTTTTCAAAATCAGACCTGCTTGTAAACCACCTTACCGTGAATCTGTAGTGTTGTTTTGTTTTGTTTTGTTCTTTTTTTTTTTTGTAGTGAGGTTGTATGAAAGCTCAATTAGCAAGCTGAAATAAACAATTATACTGAGTCTGGCTGGGTGGAGTTAACTTTCTTCATAGCAACCCCTGTGGTGCTGTGTTATGGATTTGTGACTAAGTGTTGAAAGCATAACAATGTTTTGACTATTCCTCAGAAGTATTTGCACAGCATTTTCTCTTTTCCTCACTCTTCCTCTGCAGTGATTAGAATGAGAGTGGGCAAGAGGTAGGGAGTAGACAGCTGTTACTACCCTTTTATGTTGTACTCAGCCATAAAATCTCAGGAAAAGGAGGAAGAAGAGGGGACATTTGTGTTTACGGCATTTGTCTTTCCAAGTAAACATTATATGTGATGTAGGGATGTGGCTTCCTGGGATGTGGCTAAACAGATGTTTATTCAGTGAAAAGTATTTTGCTTTGCTTTCCTTGGGTGCACTACTTTTACTTTATCATTTGAACTGCCTTTATCTCAACTCACGAGTTTCCTCATATTTACCTTTCTGATCCTCTGTCCTAGCTGACTGTGGAGAACTGAGCAAGTTACTGAGTGACTGCCTAGTTTATGGCTGGGTGCAACCCACCACAGTAATACACATGGCATGGGTAACAATCATTAGTGTCCCATTGAAATGTTTCTAATAAAGTCAGTTAAAAGAAACAATTGCAAAATTTCCTCTCTAAATGTATCTTTAAATACTGAACTCAAAGAACAAAGACAATAGAAGATTTTGATGGTAAAAAATTATCTAGGTGGAGTTGGGAAGCCTAGACGCAAAACTACAGTCCAGTACCTATCTTGCACTTATATACTGCTGACCTTGTAGACACCTCTGTGATGTTTTCAAAAATTCCCTCTGTGCCTGGGGTGGAATCTACTCCTACTCTGAACAACAGAGTTCAACCTACCACCTAAAATAGAACTCAGAAGTTAAGTGTACCTGCAGAGCTCTAGTGGATGCCTGCTTTGATAGGAAGACAAAAAATAAATGCAACGAAATACCAAACCAGTTACAGAATCAATCTTTTTCAGACTACATTCTTCTTTGAAAAGCAATGAGATAAGTGCAAAGCAAAGGAAGTGGTGGTTTTCATATGTATTTTCATGAAAATCTCGGAGCAGCTGTGCAGGAAATGAGGTACCTCTATTCAAACAATTCTTTGACCTGAAGGAAGTCTATCCTATGTTTCTCACATTCCCAGAGAGAGCTAATTGAGCTATAATTTAGCCTAAACTGAGATGTGACATTATGAGGTGAAGAACGTTGCTTTTCTCAGTGTTCAACCGGAAATTTGCCTTTACGTTTTCTAGTCCTTTTCTGGTATTTTTAGTGCTTATCGAATATTTTATTTATCTTCAGTCATGTTTGACCTATAGTTATATCTATTCTTAACGTATTCTTGAGAGAATTTCGATTTTCCTGTGCCTGGATACTAAAGAATAAGTTCTTTTTATGTGCAGTGCTGTCCTGAGACTTACCTCACTGGAACAGTTTAAGTGTGCTTAGGAAGACGGGTGAAGCCTTCAGCCCTAGTGTTTGACTCACCTGACGTTGTATGTGAGAATCTGTACATCTGTCTTTCATAGTTTATTTTCAGATTCTTTCTAGACTTTGCCTTGAAACTTGGCTCATATGAATGACTTACTTAACACATTCACACTTTATTTTTGCTGAGTCAAATACTCAACTGCTTTATTTTCATATTGGGGAGCTGCTCTTTATTGTGCTGCTTGCTCCCTTTCTCATGGCACATGCATCTACACCAATGTGCTGAATATCCTTTGAAGGACAGACAGTGATTTTTAGAAGTTCTCACTAGTTTTCTGTCCTTGGCCATCCTAGTAAAAACTTTCCGCAGATTAATGCTATTGCAGTACATTCTTTATTTTTAAAATGGGCCCACTTTAAGCAAAACCTGCCTACCTCTGTCCTGTGAGCAATGTTCCAGGCCCTATCTGTGTCACTAAAAGGTACACTTGCATCATCATTCATGACAAATATTTTTAGGATTGGACTGAGGGTTCTCAGCCCCTTGGTGCTTACAGAATGGCTGAGTCACGATCAGTTCACTGTGCCAACACTATGTACACGAGATCACATATTCATGGAATGAGTTAACATATATCTGAGACATTTGGTTTAAATTACATGAGGTAATCTGGAGGCCTTTATTATTTTATGAAGTAACTGAAGTAAGGTTATTTGCTGTATTGGTTTTACTGTTTTTAGAGTTTAGTCAGGATATTTTGGAAATTAGCAAATATGCCTTAGTTCTTAAAGGCAGCTAGTCATAATTTCAGATAGTTTTTAACTTTTATGTAATTTTAAATTACTTTTCCAGTTTCATTTTAATTGTTTTTTGGTCATGACAATGGGAAAGAGGAGGTCTTTAGAGAAACAATGAATTTTCTATTGCTCTGCTGCTTGCATCTAAACTAGTCAGATTACATTCTTTGATTGTTTGTAAATTTTATTTTAGTTTTCCAAATGTTAACTTCATTACATTAAAAATGAATGATAGATTAGGGTAATTAATGTTTAGAAAAACTTTGTGTACTACTTGAATTTTCTGTGTAAGTATTGTATTTGGATATTTTAATGAATTTATTTTGTTCTAGGGGACTTTTTGCATTCTGTGGCTATGAAGTGATTTTGATTGATTGTAGGTTTATTATTTTCTCTTCTATAACACTGAAGACTTTGTATATTACATTTGCAATATATTCCCATTTCAATCTTGTCAGTGTCCTTCCCTAACTACAAAATTTACCATGTCCATTTGCTGAAAGACTGGACTTTGATTTAGCATTATAATTGCTATTCATCCTCTGTACCTGTTTTTCTCTCCTTGTTGTTTTTAATATCGACTGTTTACAGGAACTTGAATTGCACTGGGTAATCAAGACTTTTTTAAAAAATGCAACATTCAAGCTTGATTTCTCTTTCCTGCTAATGTAAGTACAACCTAAAAGAAAACTGCAATATGCTACTGCACAGTAAACACTCTGTTAGGATGCTAAATGTTATAGTACATACTTTGCAAAATTTTTGTATCCTAAAGATAGCATGTTGTTGCTAAACTGTAGCTGATATCCTCTGGTTTTAAAAAGTAGTCAATAGCTTTGGTAAGATCATCCAGGCTTTCTGAGTTGTTGAGCTGAAGACATTATTCTAGGAATTTTGCTTTACTTTTTCTGATAATTGTGAAATAGAGAGTTCTGAAGCATTACAGTGTTAAAGTAGAAACGTAGTTTTTGACAGACTGAATTAATCCTCATCCAAAAAAAAGAGCCAACTGCCCCACAACCAGGTGGAGAACAAGAAAGAAGAAAAACCTCAGCTTTGAAATTTTCTTGCTATCTAGAAGGCCAGAGTTTCTAAATTTTTATATCATGTTTCTTTTAGTCCAAATAAGAATTTCATACAGCCTTTTTCTTAGTTCTGGAAACTATTTAAGATGAAATCAATTCAAATTGTAAAAAATCATGACAGTTGAAGAATCTCTTTTATTCTCCAAAATGAGATTTCCAAGAACGGAGTTCTTGAACATAAAAGATTGATATCGGTAGTGGGATTATTATCCAGATTAGAAATGTCTGTAAAAATAATTTCATAATTAAATTGAGAACCAGCTAGAACTCCCTCAGTGAGTAACTATAAATCTAAATATAGATAGGGATTTATTATAATCAACTTGGAAATCCTTTCATTTGCCTCTCTCAAATACTGTTGTCACAACCAGAAATAATAAAATGACTATGGAGATTTTGTTAACCTTTATCTTTTTCTATTTTCATCCAAGATCACTATGAATCAAGAAAATGATTGACAAGGGCAGAGCCAGGAGGAATGTACTGGAGGTGGAGAAAGGACAACTATCTCTTCAACAGTGAATCTCCATAAATGTCTGTCTGGTAAAAGTAGCTTAAAAGAACATTTTCAAATTATACTTGGCCTGACATTTAAAATACATAACAGAAATGTCTTATTAAGCATAAACCACTAGAAATAGCTGGTTTGTTTCTTTTTTTATTTGTGTTTGGTTATACTTAAATAAGGAATGCTGTGTTAATGCTTAACTAAGGAAATATTGTGTACACTATTCCCATTGAACCTTGATTTGAAGGACTTGAATTTCAGGTTCAGATCCTCTGTTTATATCTAGAAGATGGGAAATATAATGCTACCTTTATCATTAAATGTTTGTGATTAGATGATTAAAGGAACAATTCAAGATTAAAATTAAAGATTTCCTGTGACAGGGCTTCTAGCAAATATGACAGTAGAAACGGGACTGGAAAGTAATGTTGAATAGAAGCTTTAGTAAAGGTAAAAAGTCTGAAAGAGAAGACAAACAAGAAAGACAATAAATTTTCCCTGAAGACTTAAAAATCTTCCTGGTTGTTTCGATGCATGCATTATGACTGTTGAGTGGAGCAGGAATTTTTGTGGTCCTTGAGAACTAGGTAGAGGCCGCAGAATTCATTTGTGTGGAAAAGGCTGTGCTTCTGGTGGAGACAATGGGAGAAGGAATTGCCAGGGGGAAGGTATTTCTTATCACCCAGAGAGCAAGCTGCTGCCCCATGTCCAGCAAGGGCAGATGATGTGTTCCCTCTGACTATGATCTCGTGACTGCTTTTTAGGGACTTTGTGCCTGAGGATCTATCTTTTACTCTTTTTGAATAGATTAGAATGGGATAAGAAGGATTTCTGGCTTCTTTTCACTCTGACTGAAATCAGTATTTTTTTTTGTTGGCTCTGAAAGCTTAAAAAACAAACAAGCAAAAAAAGTCTTTCACATTTGCCCAAAGCAATCTTTTCCTTTTCCCTTTCTGAGTAACAAAGCAGTGCTGCTGTTTGAGAGACTTCCCTGTTGCACCTTGAATAACATGTGTGACTTCTATGAGGAAAATTAAGTGAAATTATAGAAGACAACACCACATCTAAATGATAAGTATCCTTGAAAACTTCTAACTCAGATAAATGCTTATAAAGGCCTCAATAAAAGTTAATGCTCCTGGTGTTTGGTTCTGATGAAAAAAAAATTGTAAAATGTCAGCCATGTAATAAATGCACTAAAGGGTGAATGCCACATTTAAATAAATAAAGCCTTATGTCTGAAGAGAACGAACACTAAAATCCATGTGTACGTAATAAGAATATATTAACCTGAAGGGCCTCATCTGCTCTTGCTCAGAGGATTGTGAAATAGGAGTACATCTGAAGAACTGGAGAGAATCACGCATGCATGAAATAATAAAGATGAAGTGAAAAGACTTGTAGGAGCCACAAGTTACTTAGACGTCGGCAACTGATAACTTTTGTGCAGACGTAAATATTTCAGTATAGTATTTCTTTCCTTATATTGTGTTGTGTTTAAACTTATGCAGAGGGACAAATTTTCAGTGTTTTTAATATCGCTGAAAACATTTAGGTTTTCATTAAAGCTATAACTTTGCCAAGGTATGTGCAGTCCACTGATGACATGTTAGTACATATTAGAAGTTTGTATGTCTACTTCGTATAGCAGGATCGCAATCTGGTTTCAGAAATCACTTTGTGATTAACAGTTGTAAGGTTCATAGATTTAGACCAATGCATAATGTAACAGCATGATGAAGATGAATACCACATGTATATTTTGAGACTGTATTTCAAGATTTTGACATTTGAGAATTTCCTCTGATACTCAGCACACTACATGTTGCTTGTTGTTAGTCAATACAAATGTCGCCCTGCTGCTGTATATTTGTTGTACAACCTCATCGACATGTAATAGCTTGAGAGCAGATATTAGATTTGTTTCTCTTCCTGTTGACTTAAATTCATTTACTCTTCCCACTATAAACAGCATTTATTGCAAAACCGGAGGCATGAGGATGTGATAACAGAGATGTATCTCCCAGGATCATGAAGGAAATCGTACTTCCTTCCTCTTTGGTCAAAGAAAATGCTGCTTCTAGCATTTGATGTGTCTTACTAGCCTAACTAGATGTCCAGTAGATGTCAGATGGTTGAGGTGTACTCCAAGAAATATCCTTCATCTGTTTCAAATCTGGAGACTTCCTCTTCTGTTCAGATTAGGGAATCTGCAGAAAGACTTCCAGTGTTTACTTAGCTAATGTCAAAGCGCTTCTGTTGCAGCTCTGCCCTTCAGCACTGAGAGTAGCCCTTGTCTTTAATTTTTACTGTGAGGTCTGAAGTGAGCAATGTAATTCTAGTGTAATTTATTTCTGGAATAAAGCCTGCTGCAAGTATTCTCAAATGCTGGTTTTCCCTCTGAGTCATCTGATCACTGTACGTGCGATGGCTTTCTCTCATTCCCCCTAGTAAGTACCTGGCTTCTCCCTTTTCTCCACCAACCTATTGAAACTAAGCCTTTAGGGAAATAGTATGGTCCTTCTGAGAAAAATCAGAGACTGCATTTGTACGGAATGCAAGCAAGCAAATGCACACACAGAATACAATATGTGAACACATAGTAACATTAAAGTTTTTGAAGTGTTTGTGTTTTATTGTGTATTTAGGAATAAAGCACTTACGTACAATAGAAAACAGAGAAAGAGTGTGGCTCTTGGATTTTTACGGTTTGTGTTTGGGTACTTCCTTAGCTGCTTTTCCCTGAGAGGCAAGCGATTGCTTACCTGGTCTGTGTGCTGTGTCAGGTGTTTCTGCTTTTCTCAGTGAAAGAAACTTGGAGAAAGTACTCTGCCACCACCTCTCCCATTCTCTCCTCTCATAAATTTCTAACCTCAACTTTATGCATTTGTTGACTTTCAACCTGTTGATATTATAGTGAAGCTCATAAGGTGGAGAAGATTTATTGTATTACAATGTGATTTGTTGATGTGTGATTTTTCTTTCTATCAGTAGGTTACTTTATTGAGATCATAAAATGAAAATCGGTTTTTCATTTCAACCTCCCACTTATTCCCCTTAATTTATGGAAACAATTCTGCAAGGAGTAAAAGAGATTCATTTCCAGTGTTTTTCAAGTAGGAGAACAGTTCTAAGGATGAGAAGAAGTGTTTTACAATAGAAAAGTTGAGAAAATGGAAAATTGAATGCTCTCAAAGTTTTTTATTGGATATATTCAACTTTGATGAAGCTCAAAGGCATTGTTACATGTTTTAAGTCGGTAGGTAAAAAGTTTTGAGGGATAAAATGAAAGATCAAGTAATGGTCTTTATTCCTTTCTGATCTGTTGATGAGAGAAACTTACAATGGATGTCATTAAAAACTGGACATTATCCATTCACAGTAATTAAATCAACCACAGTCTTTATCTGGTATCTTAGGCTTGGTAATAACAGGAAAGGTGCAACAAAAATAAATTCTTAATACTGCTATTTTATGCCTAAATGAAGAGATTAAACTGCAGCTAGAAATTCCAGCCGATTATGTGACCATTATATAAGCAATTAACTATGCAAATCTACTACCATTTAGTCACCTTCTTTGTAATGTAAAAGGTTCCTATATTGGTCCTCTTTCTGATGTTTCTATATTGGCTTCTATTGCTAGGTGACACATCAGTGATCTCAAAAAGAGAATGTAGATGGAAACAATTTGGGTCCAAGGGCTCTCATTTTACTGTATTTACATGACACATAATGTAATGAGGCAGTTATTTTGAGTAGAGTTGCTGATATAACTATTATAATCACTATTCAAAAGAGACCTATCCTCTTCAGTGTGTTTATACAACCTAAATGACAGGAAGTACACAGAGGAACCAAACAAGTATTTCAATGTCTGGAAGTTAAATTAAAGAATTTTTCTGGTTACAAGGTGAAGTGACAAAAGAAAACTCAGATGGCTTATGAAACTGTTGTTAGAAAAATATCTCCAGTAGATTTTGAAAAGTAAACATTTCTGAAACTGTAGCCAGATGGAAAGAGCTGAATGATGCTGATGTCTGCAGGACTTGAAGAGACAGATGGTCATCAGCTAAAAAGGTTGAATATTTTGAAATATACAAGAGACAGAAAAAAAGAGAATGCGAATCCAATGGACAAAAAACTCTTGATGATCATAAGTTCCCAACTTATTTGAAGTGTGTTGGCTGTCTGAAAGCACTTCCACTCAAACTAAAAGCTTTCATGAGAGGACCCAAGGCTCACTAGACACAAAGATTAATTGAAAGCTGAGCTGCTGCTCATAAAACTGTGCATTTGTAAATGAAGATGAAAATTTAAAACAGAATCTTAATGGGATCATACCTCAGAGACAGATGAAAACCTATTAACTGTAGATGGCCTGACCCTAGAGAAGGAATATAGAATAGAATGAATGCACAAGACTCCTTAAGAGCTAATGAAAATACTGAAAAATTCCTGTGAGAAGAACAAATATCTGGATAGTCACGAACATAAGTGACATAAATGCTATGAAAGGTCTTACACTCTGGTAAGGATGGAAAAGTTGGAGCACAGAAAAGATGAAGAAATAGTAGTTCGTATGAGTCATGTGACCAATTTAAAACATGTAAGGTACAATGGATATAAAAATATACGTCTAAGAACAGAGTATATAGGTGACTTTTTATTTACTTGTGCAGATCTGATAACTATAATATCTCAAAAGCAAAGGAGTATACGAAATCTGACGCAAAATAAAAGAGACTAACCATAGCCTGGTAACCAAGAGTGAGAGGAGAGAGATAAAGAGTTGGTTATAGAACATGTTCTAATCTGTCACAATGAGACAAGGCTCAACTTGGTATGAAAATAAAAGCAATGGAGATCCTCAACAGCCATTCAGAAAAAGATCTGCAGAATTGCTTTGAGCATTCAGCTGTGTGTCAACTCAGAAGAGAATTATTTTGAAGATGTGCGTAGTTGATTTTCTTAATTTGTTAAATAAAAAGTGATAGGCAAAGTCTTGGGGTGGGGGAGCGGTACGGGAAGTTAGACCTTGTATACCAAAGATAAAAAGTGAAAAGGTAATTGAATCCAGGACATTAAAACTGGGCTTGACTTTTGTATAAGCCATAGATTTTTTTAAAAAAACCTCCTTGGTGTTTTATTTAAATACTATATATGGATGGCATCCATGGTCAGACAACTGAAAACGAAGAAATTAACTGGGAGAACAGTAATGAAAACATAGCCAAACATGCATGAACAATTTTGATGTTCTAGACAGCCACCAGAAGTTTGAATAGCAGGCCAAATTACAACTATAAATATGAATTACAATCACTAGACTAAATCCTAAATTGTCAAGTCACTGACTTTCAAAGTTGTCTTCGGCTGTTCTTGAAAAGTCTGAAGTTGATATATAGATCATGAGGAGTTGCTCACTGCACATCTTTTCTTCTGCAGAGACTGAGATCATCATAGATTCTTCCATCCTCAGAACGTGAAGAACAAATATCACAAGGACTGAGAGAAAACTCTTGCACTAATTTGATCATAGAATCATAGAATCATAGAATCATAGAATAGTTTAGGTTGGAAGGGACCTTAAAGATAACCCATTTCCAACACCCTGCCATAGACAAGGACACCTTCCACTAAATCAGATTGCTCAAAGCCTGATCCAGGCTGGCCATGATGTAGGATGCTTTCCCCTCTCAATGCATTCCAACTTGCAGAATTTCAAATCAAAGCTCTTACCGTTGGATTTGTCATCTGCAGTGAGCTCACCTCGAGATGTGTCATCAGTATTGCAGCAGGGCTCACTCACAGCCTGAGTAGTCAGCAGAAAAACTAATTTGGGTGCACATAAAAGAATGGTATCCTTTGTGACCCTTAAAATCTTTATCAGCAATGGAACTCAAAGGATGCAAGGAAGATGTAGTAATTAGCTGTTCTCAGTGTAACATAAATCATTGTTATTTAGACTATGATACCATACTGAAGCATCAGTCGTGGGGTGTAAGTTCCAATCAGCTCACAACAGATCTACAAACAGCAAAAATAAAAAAAAAAGATAATGAACTTTTCAGACAGAAGGTGTTTGTGCATTTTCCTCCTATTCTGATTTATTTGGGTGAGATGTTCTAACATTTTTGTGAATTTGGGCCTTACTGTTGTATGAATAAAGCAAACAAAAATGAGATTGAAATTTACCGGGCAGGCATATGGTGTTTCTGTATCTATCACTCTCAATCACTCACAAGAATCTACAGGCAAAAGTAAAAAATTGCACAAAAAAAGGGAAGACCAAAAAAATTTGCCATGATGAAATTAAAATCACAGGCTTAGATCTGCTGCAGGATGTCTGCCCTGTTCATAATTTGACAGGCCACTTATCTATGGAGAAGAGTGACGCGTGGTCATATGAGGGGTTGGCTCTACTTTTGCAGTCTAATCTTATAGAGCAATTGATCTTTAAGGAAAAAAAAAGGTGGAAAATTTAGATAATTCAGTCAGATATTCTCCATCTCATTTGACGGAAATCATCACTCAACAGCATCTACTCACAACAGCCTCACCTAATACCACTGCCCTTGCCAAATTCAGATACAGGTTGTTTAAAATTTGCTTTTCCTTTAATTTTTGTGTGTAGTCTACAAGATCTGTTACACTGTGGTATAATTTTCTGAATTTCAATGTTAATTACAGGTTTTGAATCTCTATTAAGTAACCTACCATCTCTGCCAGTGCATTACTAAGCTATCAATTTTTAGTTTTCACCTTCAGTGCCTAGAAATATTGAGACTTAATTCCCATTTACACTTATACCAGTCCCTCATACCAGTCCATCATGTATCTTTTTTACGTGAAGAAGATCTATAAAGTGTACTTTCTACGCATGTGACTCTTCTGTGAAACCCGTGTCTTCATGCATTCAAACCACAATGCATTAAACTTACCAGAGTAGTGTTTTTCTTTCTCAGGATTTACCTTGCAGACTGACTCACACTTTTAAATTAAAAAAGTCACAAATCTATTATCAAGGCTATCTCCAAAGCAATTACACTGGTGCTAAAATACCTTTAACAAAATGTTTAATGATTAAGTGGTAAATTTTACAATAAATTTTGTCTTGATAGTTGTTAAGACAAATTCTCCTAATCCTCAAGCTGCTATCACTTTTTCATGGGAACATCTATATTGCTAGTGTGTCCTTGTATTACTATGTATTATAATTTGATTTACATATATTGTGGAGTCTCATCAAAGAAAAGCTGGTATTTTGTCCCATGCTCTTTTTAATGTCCAATGATACATTTTTTATTTTTCTTTTTGTTTGTTTTTTTTAAAAGATTTATTTATAAACATTCACTCACATTGAATCCTTCAAACCTGAATGTTTCCAAATCACCCAGTCACAACTGTGTTTTCTCCCTCTTTCTGTGCATCTCTCAGCTGTGGCCATAGAACTGTATATATTTAGGTAGTCTGTCTTATATATCACAGGTTGTCTGAACTACCTGGAGCAGGCTGTATCTGAAGCTTGTATGAATGGTACAAGAGAAACATCAAAGTTGAGCTAATAAAAATGATACACAGCTTCTGTTAATAGTCTGAGTTTGAGAAAATATTTATTCAGTTTTCCTTGTCTGAAGAAGAGAGGGCTTCCTTCACTTCCTGACCATGCGAAGATTACTGGTGTATTTATCTCACTTTTTGGTGACTATTTGGATTTTGACTGTCACGTTCAAAAGATCCTATCTCTTCACACGAAATTAATGTAATCTCCATCGTGAAGGGTTTCACTTTAATAGCTCATAGTCCTGCAAAGTGAGAGCCATGAAAACTGAATGGCTTGGGTCAGCACACCACAAGAAATTTATTCTCACCTGGCACCTTTTAATCTTATTGGCAATTTCAACAAGAATTGGCAGAAGAGTCAGGAATGTTGATAACTACAAATGCTGTGTTTCAGAAAGAGACCTATTTAAGAGAAAACAGAATCCTTATGGAAGCTTGCTCCTGAGACACAAAACCACAGGAAAATGAGATTGCTTATTGAACTACTTGGTAATTAACAGAAGGATGCATCAGAGACAGAACAGCTGAACTGAGTCAACTCGCTTCAACGTACTCATGGCAAAATCAGTCATTTGTTGTGGTGGTTAAAGCCAGCTGCAGAATTATTCTGGTAGGTAAACAAAAATTAGTGCTACTTTTTTATGAAACATGAGCATTACAATACTTCAATGGTTACAGGTTGTAGAAAAAAGATTAGAAAATGTTTAGAAAAATCTGTGGGTTTTGTTTTGTTTTGTTTTTTTAAAGTCATGTCAGAAAATTAAACAAGCATTGTGGCAAATTAATTTTTGGCACAGTTTTAACATGCTAAAAATATCAGACCTGAATGTCTTGAAATACCCTCCAGGCTTAGCCACACAATTTTATGAATAAAGTTTAAATATATATATATTCTCAATGGAATGATAATAATTCCAACACCATAGCATAGCAATATCTTTATAAAAAACAGATCTAAAGATTCAGAAATTGAGATATTTTGAGGAAAAATTATCAGTTTTGTTGTATACAGCTTATGGAGAAACTTCCATTTGTTTCTTTCAATATTTGTCATGAAATAAAAATGTCAACTTAAAACTACCAGTTTAGAAAAAGCTATTATACTATAATTTATCAAACCGAGTTCCCATTTTTTCCTTTTTCTTTTCCTTTCCTCCCCTCTCCTCCATGTGACTTTAAGGGTAAAAGCATTGTTTTGTGGCATGTTCTCCAAGTCATTAACGGACAAGCAAAGATCTACTTTAATCATTGGCTTCCTAATTTTAAGTACTGGATTTAAATGAATTGCATTATAGAAAAAAAGGAAAACTTTTAACACAACATAAAAATCATAAATTCAGAAAAGAAAGCAAAGTTTTTCACATTTTTAGTTTCATTTGGTTAAGTTTTAGTCCACTTTTTATGTATTTACATAAAAATCAGTATTGGGATGCATATGTCCTTGTCTATTTTCACCGCTATACTACAGATACAATTTGCTGCTACTGATTTCTTCTAATTACTCTGAATGTACTGTTTGAACCTCTGCCTTAATTCAAAGACTAGTGTGTAATGGATTTGCTAATCATATGTTTCATTGTTGTATGTTCCTACTATTTCTCATGTAACATTGATCTACATATACATTGTAATAATACATTGTAATATGGATAGGAGGTAACCCTATCTCTATTCAGTTTACCCAGATTGCTAAAACAAATATTTGATGGAGACTAAGTAACGAAAAGGAATAGTATAGCACACAGGAACAGCTGGGTAATTGTTGGCTTTCAGCATAAGCTTAAACAAAACCCAAGCTCAAGTAACTTTGAGGGATTTATTAGGTGATGCTGTTTCCTGCAGGACCATGACCACTGCAAGTTTGGTCCTCAGGTTTGTTTTCTTAGCAACTTCAATAGAAAGTTGGCTTAATGTGCTTTAGAGATAGATACTTTGTATTGAGTCTGATAAGAGTCTTCATGGAGCAGAGGAAAGAGATACCCACTTCTGTACTTTCCGCTTTAAAATAAATAGCTTTTTCTCTAAATTTTCAGGTCTTATTACCTAAGAGAAACGATTAATGTTCTTGTAGTGCCAATAGCAATAGCTGCAAATATTAACGCCAGTTAGAAAGAAATCCTTGGAGCTTATCCATGCACCTCTCTGATCTAATGACACTGACACATTCAGTACTAATAATGATGCAAATGTTAAATTGGTTGTCTGAAGTTTTTTCCTGGATATTCCTGTTTGTTAGGATTAGAAGGGTCTCATTTACTCTCTAATGTGTGTAGCTTTACGTGCTATTTGTAAGGAGACTTTGATTGTAATCTCCATAAGTTATTAGTTTTCTTTAGTACTTTTCTACAAGTATAGTTTTTCCTAAACATCTGTACCGATATGTCTACTTCATTTCTTTGTCAGGGTCTATCACTTTTCCTAGAGTTTATTCTGGGGCATCCAGCACACCCCTGAGGACAACTTTTTTCACCTCCAAGTACCAATCATCTGATTGCTTATCAGGAATTCAAATAGTTTTGGAAAGTGCAAGAATGGCTCACTAACTTCTTATCAATCAGAGATTCTTCAGGCTTTGTTCTTTCTCTTGCTGATGAAACAGATGCTATTAATTTCATTTTTATCTGGAGTATAGTATTACATTTCTATGATTTAGTTGAACGGTCAAGTTCCTCTGAATGTTAAAAATATAAATGATTTTGCAGCTTGTGTTTGACTGTCCTCCTCTTTTCCTTAACTGTTCCCTACATATATAGAGTGAGTTTTGTTTGCCCTTTTACCGGAGTTTTAGCTTCACATTTCAACAAATAACATTTATTTTGATGAGTTGCTTTTGGGAACCAGATAGTAGTCATAAACCATTTGGAGCCAAAGAGTTCAGAAGATGTTTGCTTTCATCTGTGTCTGTGCGCTGGCATTTCCAAGTGACTTTTAGTGTTTGATTAAGACAGTGTAACACAAACCTCCGTCAGGTGACTGTTTACCTTAGTAATGATGCTGGGTCTTTGACCTTTTTCTATTATCTTCACTAACAGGTTTTGGTCTTTAGTGAGCCACCTAGTGCAAAAAGCAGCTAGGTAAACAAAAAAACCAACCAACCAAACATATTTGTGTTATATGTGTACGTGTACTCCTGATGTCATATAGTATACTTGTTTTGTTGCAGTAAATCTGCATAACCTTGCTCATGGTATTCAGCAAAGAGTTAGAATTCCTTCCTCAAAAAAAGAAAAGTGCCCAACAGAAACAGTAAGTGAGATGGTGTCCATTAAATAGAAACTATTCCAGTTTTTCTCTTAAAGCAAATTTGATTGATCATAATTGTAAGAAGTATAAAACTTGGCACATTAGGCAAACCCATTTTTCTCTGCAGAATTAGTAAAATTTATATTTAAGTTTGCATTCAGAAAAAAACTTAGATGAAGTTTATGTTCAGATCAATTAATTTCAAGCACACATTTGGAGTGACTGACAGATAAGCAAACAAAAACTTTTAAGAAAAAGTGCTGCTGGGTAAAATAGGTCTGACAGCCACCTCCTTTCTGTAAAAACCTTTGTGCTGCCACTAAGTGGAAGTGCACAAATATTTTAGGGAAGGCTGAAGTACCAAACGGGGAACTGCAGATGGTGATGTGATGTTAATAACAAGTGCACAATGGCCTTGTCCACAAAGGTATCAGGAAACTATGTAGCATAAAATGTGATTTCTACT
Organism: Dromococcyx pavoninus; assembly: GCA_033558185.1. Taxonomy (NCBI): domain Eukaryota; kingdom Metazoa; phylum Chordata; class Aves; order Cuculiformes; family Neomorphidae; genus Dromococcyx; species Dromococcyx pavoninus. The sequence goes on along the minus strand of JAUMJL010000283.1, from coordinate 3,063,536 downwards.
GTGTAAAGGAGGGAAGTGTATGAAGCAAAAGTGCTACTTCCTCCAAAAAATACATTTCTGTTAAATTAATCATGTTTTTTTTTTCCAGAATGAAATACATTTTGGTCAACCTAGAAGCCAGAATTGGAATAATGCACAACTGTATTACTAATTCCTGTGGAATGAACCTGTACAATAATGATAAGCATACCTCAGTAGTGCTGTGGCACTTGGTAGTTCCTCCACACCTCTCTGCACATAACTTTCTCCTCTCTCCCTCCACAAGGCATTTGCAGAGTTTTACTATCTGTTCAACTGATATTTTCTTCTTTGAGAACAAGTTTCAATAGCTGCTACTAGAATGGAGATAGGCTGGTTTACAGTTGTAGCACAACACAGTATGTTAACTAAACACAGAACAAAGCAATATCAACAGTGATGGAATAAAATGAGTGAGCATCCATGTCCCACCATGCTTTTCATCTGTTTTATGATGTAATCAACGGGGAATTATTTCTTTAGGAAAAAAATTATTGTGCTTAAGAACAGCTTCTCTTCCTTGGTGGAAGCCTTACTGAGGATGCACTTGATCTCGCTGTCTGTATCATCAGCGAAAATATTAATCTGCACTGGTCCCAGTACAGACCCCAGAGGGACACTGCTAGTCACGGGTCTGCATCTGGACATTGAGCTGTTAATCATTACTCTCTGAATGTGAACATCCGACCAATTCCTCATCCACCAAACAGTCCACCCATCATATCCATATCCCTCCAATATAGAGAGCAAGATGTTGTGGGGGACTGTGTCAAAGGCTTTGCAGAAGTCCAGTTAGATGACATCCACTGTTCTCCCGTGTGCACAGATATGGTTGCCCCATCATAGAAAGCCACTGGGTTGGTCAAGCAGGACTTGCCCTTGGCGAAGCTATGTTTTCTGTCTCCAATCACCTCCCTGTCCTCCATGGGGTTTAGCATAACTTCCAGGAGGATCTGATCCGTGATCTTCTCAGGTATAGAGGTGAGGCTGACAGATGAGTAGTTCCCAGAGTCCTCATTTCTACCTTTTTTAAAAACAGACACAATGTTGCCTTTCCTACAGTAACAAGGGACTTTCCCTGGCTGCCATGACTTTTCAAGTATCATGGAGAGTGGCTAGGCAACCACATCAGTCAATTCCCTCATGACTCTGGGATACATCTCATCAGGTCCCATAGACTTATATATGTTCAGGTTCCTCAGGTGGTCACGAACATGATCTTTCCCTACATTGGGAGGGGATTTACCCCCTGATCCCCACCCTGTTGTTCATTGACCCTGGTGGGGTGAGGAGACAGGTTGCCAGTGAAGACTGAGGCAAAAATATTGTTGATTACCTCAGCTTTCTCCTCGTCTGTTGATACGAGGTCATCATTTTCATTCATCAGTGGGGGTACTCTTTCTTTGACCTTCCTTCTGACTAACATATCTGTAAAAGCCCTTCTTGTTATTGTTTGCTTGTCAAGTTCAGCTGAAGCTGCACCTTGCCCTTCCTGACCCCATAACTACACAGTTGGACAGCATCCCTATACTCTTCCCAGGTTACCTGTCCCTGCTTGGACTGCCTGTGCAGTTCCCTCTTGTTTTTCAGTTTTACCAGCAAGTCTTGACTCAGCCATGCTGGTCTCTTCCCTTCCCTTCCCTTCCCTTCCCTTCCCTTCCCTTCCCTTCCCTTCCCTTCCCTTCCCTTCCCTTCCCTTCCCTTCCCTTCCCTTCCCTTCCCTTCCCTTCCCTTCCCTTCCCTTCCCTTCCCTTCCCTTCCCTTCCCTTCCCTTCCCTTCCCTTCCCTTCCCTTCCCTTCCCTTCCCTTCCCTTCCCTTCCCTTCCCTTCCCTTCCCTTCCCTTCCCTTCCCTTCCCTTCCCTTCCCTTCCCTTCCCGATTTGCTACATCTGAGGACTGAGCACTCTTGTGCTCTATGGAAAGCTTCCTTAAATACTTGTCAGCTCTTTTCTGCTCCTTTGTCCCTGAGAACCATTTCCTGGGGGTCCTACTTACTAACTCCTTGAAAAGCTGGAAGATGGTTTCCCTAAACTTTAGGGTTCTTACTATACTCTCCACCTGTCCCATATACCTCAGGACCTTGAATTCCACCCGTGTTTGATCACTGCAGCCCAGACTGCTTCCAATCTTGATATCAGTGATGACTTCACTTGCATTGGTGACCATGAGGTCCAGTATTGCATCCCCTCGGGTAGGGGTATTTATTTTATGGTTTAACAAGTTGTCTTCTATGCACTCTAGGAGTCTCCTGGATTGCCTACAGCTTACCGTGTTACTTTTCCATCAAATATCAGGGTGGTTGAATTCCCACAGTAGGATGAGAGCTTGCAAGCGTAAGACGAGAGCTTGCATCATTTACGAGTGTCCTTTTTCTCAGTGGCACCTGTTGTACACCTCAGCCCCAAACTATGCCTGGTGAGGTAAATTAGCCAAACGGCGTCAATTTCCTTGAGGTTTCCTGGGTTTTGATTCAGGTTGCTGTACATGCAGCTCTGTGTACATGTGTACCGATTTTAATCTGTCACTCTTACATTTAGAGGTCAAGAAAAAATGTGTCTTTCCCTCTTAAGACAGATTGTCATAAGCTGTATTCAGCCCTTCACAATCTCATTTTTATCAACTCAGGATTATTGGCAAAATCCTTGTGAGAGATTAACAAAGCAAATCTGCCCTTGACCTGTACCTTTATTCTCTTTCAAAAAATGCCTAACTTGTTAATTTAGATTTAAAAGCAGTTTGAACAATCCTGTTACTTAATCTGTTATTGAAAATGTGTGAAAGGGTTTTTAGATAAAGCCGGACAAAAGCATGTTTTAATGCTCAGCATTTTTAGAAAGAAAATATATTTTGAGACTCTTGCTTAATACATGTCTAAAATAGGCAATAAAATAGTTTATATTTGAAAAGAGAATGATAATACTGCATGTGACAAAAGCAGATGTAAGCAAGCTTACCCAGCTTTTGGGGCTTACTGAAGGTATGGCAAACTGAAAACAGGCGGTGTGAAGAAAAAAGGCATGGGTTTTAGGAGCAGCAGCAGCAGGAGAGCAGGTCTGAACTTTATGGGACACCTTAGGTTACAGAAACAGAGTAAAAAGTAACAGGGCTCTGTGAATGTTGAAGTGATGCAGGAGACACTACAGGGAAGATGTGGATCTTTTACTCCCTTACAGCGTCTGCAGTAGACGTGACCTTTAGAAACATAAAGAATTTTGCTCAAGAGATGTACATAACAAAATCACAGAATGACTTGCATTGGAAGGGACCTTAAAGGTCATCTAGTTCCACTCCCTTCTGCCCCCCGCCATGGGCAGGGGCAACTGCCACTGGGCCAGGTTGCTCAAAATCCCATCAAATCCGGCCTTGAAGTCTACTAGAGAGGGAGCATGCACTTCTCTGGGTAACCTGTTCTAGTGTCTCACCATCCTCACAGTAAGAAATGTCTTCCTTCTGCCTAACTTAAACCTCCTTTCTTTCAGCCTAAAACCATTACCCCTTGTCATACCCTTGTAAAAAGCCCTTCTCTGTCCATCTTGTAGGCCCTCTTTAAGTACTGGACGGCCTCTATGAGGTCTCCTCTGAGCCTTCTCTTCCCCAGGCTGAACAAATCTAGCTCCCTCAGCCTATCCTCATAGCAGAGGTTCTCCAGCCCTCTGACCATCTTTGTGGCATTCCTCTGGACTCACTCCAACAGGTCCATGTCCTTCTTATCTGGGGGCCTCAAAGCTGGATGCAGTACCCCAGGTGGGTCCTCATGAGAACAGAGTAGAAGGGAAGAATCACCTCCCTCAACATGCTGGTCACGCTCCTTTTGATACAACCTTGGATACGGTTGGCCTTCTGGGCTGCGAGCACACGTTGATGGCTCATGTTGAGGTTCTCATCAACCAATATCTCCAAATACTTCTTCTCAGGGCTGCTGTCAATCCATTCTCCATTCAGCCTGTATTTGGGATTGCCCCAACCTAGATGCAGGACCTTGCACTTGGCCTTGTTGAACTTCATGATGTTAGCGCAAGCCCAACTCTCAAGCCTGTCTAGGTCTCTCTGGATGGCATCCCTTCCCTCCAGCAGGTCGACTGCACTACTCAGCTTGGTGTTGTTGGCAAACTTGCTGAGGGTGCCCTCAATCCTACCAAACAAGTCCCCGACGAAGATTTTAAACAGCACCGGTGTCAATATGAAACCCTGTGGTACACTACTTGTCACTGGTCTCTACTTGGACATCAAAGCATTGACTGCAATAATTTGAGTGAAATCATCCGGTCATTTCCTTATCCACCAAGTGGTCCATTCATCAAATTCATCTATCTCCAGTTTAGAGACAAAGATGTCATGCAAGACAGTGTCAAAAACTTTGTCCAAGTCTAGGCTGATTACATCAGTTGCTCTTCCCTTACCCACCAATTCTGTAACATGTTATATAAGGCCATCAAATTTGTCAGATATGATTTACCCTTAGTGAAGCCCTGTTGGCTGTCACCAATAACTCCTTATTTTCTATGTGCCTTAGTGTAGTATATAGGTAGAAAATCACAATCTTACTGGGCACAGAGGGGAGACTGACTCGCCTCTAGTTCCCCGGGTCTTCTTTTTTTCCCCTTTTAAAAATGGGGGTTATGTTTCCCCTCTTCCTGTTAGTGGGAACTTCACTAGACTGCCACTGATGGACAGTGACTTAGCAACTTCATCTGCCCGTTCCCCCAGGACCTGTGGTTTCATCTCATCGGGTGCCATAGACTTGGGCACCTTCAGGTTCCTTGCATGGTCTTGAACAAGATCTCCTATAGTGGGTGGTTCTTCATTCTCCCAGTTGCTGCATTTGCCTTCTACGTCTTGGGCAGCTTGGCTACAGCAATTGCTGGCAAAGGCTGAGGCAGAAAACTCATTGAATACCTCATCTTTCTTCATATTAGGGTAACTTTTCAAAATGAGAGGGCTCTCATTTTCCCTAGTCTTCCTTTTACCACTGACATACCTATTGAAGCTTCTCTTGTTTCCCTCGATGTCCCTGGTCAGATATAATTCTATCAGGGTTTTAGCTTTCGTAATCTGATCCCTGGCTGCCCAGAGAATTTCTTTGTATTGTTCCCAGGTTACCTGTCCTTGCTTCCACCCTCTATAGGCTTTCTTTTGGTGTTTAAATTTGTCCATAAGCTTCTTGTTCATCTGTAGAGGCCTCCTGGCATTTTTTCCAGACTTCCTCTTTGTTGGGATACATCAGTAGTCAAGGTTACAACTGAGCTTCACATTCTCCATCAGCTCCTCCTTGTTGGCAAGAACGAGGTGTAGCATAGCACCTCTCATCATTGACTCCTCTATGACTTGTTATCATCAACATATTTCAGGAACCTCCTGGATTACTTATACCCTACCTGGCCCAGTGGACGTTTTCCTTGCCCATGCCAGGGGGTTTGGAACTAGATGATCTTTAAGGTCCCTTCCAATGCAAATCATTCTATGATTTTGTTACACACATCTCTTGAGCAAAGTGTTATTCCTCCAAAAGATACTGGGATGGTCAAGTCCCCCGTGAGGACTATGGCATATGAGTGTGAGTCTTCTCCCATCTGCCTGCAGAGATCTTCATCCTGTTATTCTTTCTGAAAGAGTGTCAAGGGAGCAGAAAAAGTGGATGACAAGTGAGGGAGTAAGAGGACTGGGACACAATCAAAATTCTGGAGAGGAAAGAATTGACTACCATGGGAAATGCTTATATAAGGGGAAAGATATGGGCAATGAGGTGCCTGGGAGAAACAAAGAAGAGAAATGGGAGAATAAGGAATAAAGAGGTTAATTTCAGTTTCCAAGGAAAAAGAGATCACTTGGAAAAGAAGCAATATTCAGGGGATGGATAGTAGGGAATTTTCAGAGCAAGGTGGCAGGAAGGAATTAGAGGCAAGGACAGGAGCAAATTACGGAAGACATAGAGGGATCTGAGAGAGTAGACATATGAAAGAAGACGTGTTTTGAGGGAGGTCTCAGAAAGAGTTGTGACAGGAAAAAGTATAAAAGTAATATAAAAGAAGGAATTAGGGAGGCAAATGATGGAAAACTAGCATGTGGTAAGCTAAAACAAGCACTCAGAGTATGTCTTTCTTACTGTGGTTGGCAATAACCAATATGCTGTATGAATGAGCAGCTTTCATTGACTCTTAGATTAAAAGTTTTGGAATGACTTAAGGGTATCACTACTGTGTTACTCCATCCTACTCTAACTATATTTCTTTCTCAGAGAACTGGGTTGTCGAGAGACATTAATATTCCTTCATGTGTCATTTGGGGTTCCCTAGCTCTACAGTGCTGTGATAACCTACCTGAGCTGCCATAGCTGCAATGATTCTTCTCTCTATGCTTGCTCATTTAAAGAGTTTAAGTATTGTCACAATTTGTCTTAATCACATAAATTGAGAAGACAACACTAAGAATGGTTTTATTTTTTATCACAACACTAAAATATGTGTTAGAAGAGGTATGACAGTAAGTAACACTGTTTACAAGAATTTCAAAATAAATTGAACGTACGCTGTTACAGATGATGAAACAAATCTATCTATTTGAAATCCAAAACAACTCATGCTTGTGTAAGAGTGCTGTTACTTTCTCCTTTAGAAGTAATAGGACAGGTCAGTCTGAGTTCAGATTGCCTGAAGCTCTTTGTATACTGAAATACTGATAGACATGGATGAATGAAGTTTCTAAGTATGACTTTAATCATCCTCATCTTTCCTCTCTGAAATGTTTTTTTTCCATACAGTTTTGGTTTGCTATCAGAGAGACAGCTGTTTAGAAATGATTCTCTCGTAGTCTCAAGATGGTGAAATTACTTGTCATTACTTGGAGGGTGATAGAAAGGCTATGTTCAATGAGCTATGTTCAATGTGTGAATAATTCAAGTGCAGCTCACTGTGGGATTCCCCAGTGGCTGGTATGGCTGCCCTGAAGGCACTTATATCTAGAGTGGTCTAGAATATGCAGCCTTTGTCAGCTCTTAGGAATTCTGCCACTAGCTGTTCCTCTAGTTTGTTCTCCAATTTATATAGTAAGTGTTCTGTGGCTTTTATCAATGTAAGAATTTGGGTTGCAAATTCCAGAAGACTGTAGATGCTTCTACTGCTTGCTGTGTGTTACTGTCTTATGAAATAAATAGTTGTGCTTCTGTTCTAAGGTAGTTGAGTTGGACAATGGCTTGGGACACAGGCTTCCTTGTACAGGCCTCTGATCTTTGTGTTCCTTCCTTCATGGTGGGGTGGACTAAGCATATTTTAATCTGCTTTGGGTTTTTTTGTTTATATCTATACAACACAAGATGCTGTTATTCTTCTTGCATGCTTCAATTTATTCTGCAAAGAATTTGTGCTTTGAGCAGCTTAAGCACTGCAACTGTAGCTCTCTTTTTTTCTTTTTATTTTCTGCCACTGGACTGCTGTCTTTATAGACCTCAGTATATTGTTTTGGCTTTTTCATCTGTGGATTTTCTCAGGTACCAAAATGCACAGCCTAAACGGCACTTCAGAAAAAATTGACTACCATAGGTATTTGTATGCAAAAGTAGGTTTGGGGTTTTTTTATTATTGCTGCATATTAGAACTCTGCTTAAAGAATTAAGTAAATGATTATTTTTGTGTTATTTTTTTTCTCCAGAGCAACAAGCTGACCAACTTTGGCTTTGTGGTGACTGTGTTGAGAAGTTCCACTTTTTACGGAGCCATTCCTCATATTCTCCTTCAGTTGTTTTTATCCTTTTGCCTTTTTCACAAATTACATCCTCTTGAAAGAGATAGAACATGGGTTTAATTTTAACCCAATAACTTTTAAAAGTACCTTTTCCACAGTATTATTACAAATTGTATTTTTACCAACTTCAGAAACATATTTAGTTCATGAACTTGTTTAAGAGATTAGATCAGCACTGCAAGTTTTATTGTTTTGTTGATTTCTTTTCCGCGGAAATACAATTGACAGGAGCTGATAAACCTGTAAACTAAAAAATAAATATTGAATGTACTTCCAAACTAATAGCCCATTCATCTTCATCTGCAGTGTTGTCTGTTGTCTCTGTGAAAAATTACCCTGAGCTAGTGGTACTCTTACTCCTGATATGAACCTTGTCCTGATACTTATGTACTTTTACAAAATGATTTGAATTATTGCTGTTACTGCATACTTTCCCAAATGTGAGTTTCCATAACCATGATGCTATTCATTGTCTTCTTTAATAACGTTCTGGGCCCTGATTTTCAGAGAGTGGCTTTGTGCCTTTTCCCAGCTGAATAGCACCTATACCGTCTGCCTCAACTGTTGGTTTTAGGTTTTTTTTTCATGAATATTTTTTCATAGGAAAATTCTTACTGCTTCATCAAAATTCTCTCTGTAGTCCTCTATATTTTCTTTCCCTGGATCCCAACATAGCATGAGAATAGTAAAGGTGACATTGTTTTCTATAATTTATAAGCTATTTGTGATTGTCACAAGCCATTATGAAAACAAAATCTTCCAGTTGTACTCAGGGTAGAAAAAGAAGCCAACTTATTTTACAAAAATTAAATATATAGTTCTAGGACAGTGCTTCAAGGCTATATTCCATCTTTCTTATTCATTTATTGTTGATAAAGCAGAAAGTAGTGTTTAAATTTGTATTAGTTACCAACAGTGTTCCCAAGGAGTTTAAGCCAGATGGCTAGCAGCTTTAATTGAGCCTCTACCTGCCCAGTTTTTCAAACCCGAGACTCTGCCAGGTGCACTCACTTGCTATCAATGAAGGCACAGTTCTCCATCCCTGTTAAGGACTCCAGCTTCTCCCAGTGCAGCAGCTTTCTGTCCAGCTGCCTGATTGTGTGTCTGATTGCGAGTGGATCTCTATTTGTTTTACCATATTTCTCTTAGGTTATAGTGTGTCGCAGATATCTTCATCATTGGCAACTTTGACTGGAATCTGTTGATCACCTTTTTTACACTTGATCTATTCTAGTGTATTGTCCTCATGCTGAGAGTCTGAATTATACTAAAAACAGTGGCAGAAAATGTGCATACTTACCATAACGAAATAAACAAATTACAAGGATTTCAGAGTAAAGCTTAGTAAGAAAAGTTTGCTATTGTCTCTTCACCATGGAAAATTCTCATAGACATTAAGTTGTTAGATAGCTGTATGTTAATACATTTAACTCTCTTGTCTCTTATAGTGCTGACGCTCTCGGGCGCATCACTCTTGAAGATTAATTACAACGTAAATATTTTAAAATACAATACTGACTGTATTCTCACACACCGATTTCCTGAAGGCAGCTCCTGGAAAATTAGACCGAGAGTAATTCTAGTTTATGAAAAGACCTTCCTGGTGTTTATGATATTGCACAGTTGCAAAAGAAGGTTATCACTATACTTCAAACATTCATCATGGTAAGTGCAGAAAGTAAATTATCCTGACTGCAGAAACACAATTTTATGGCTGTAAATTATTGAACCGTAAATTACCTTTCTGAAAAACATACTTTTAGTCTGGAATTCTCTTACGAGGAATCTTTATCATATCATATGGTTTCTTCTTTGCAGCAGAAATTTAAATAATTTAGCTTTTGATTACTAATTAATGGCAAAGTAATTTGAGAATGTTTACATTCTATAACGCCCATCCATTAAATTATTTACCATCTGATATTATGTCAATAGACATTTATCAAATTTTTCATGCTTTACATAGAATGCCATTAGTACAATACCCTGTAGTGTACATTACTATAAATAAGCTCCCTATTTTTGAGCAGGAAGATATGAATTACTCTTTTTAAAGAATGTGCCGTAACTTTGCTTGCCCCTTCCACTTCTATCTTCCTACATACCTTGTTGATAATATGTACTGTGACCAAGTACTACATTTACCACTGAAAATTGCTAGCAGTATGGAAACAGAATCAAATGTATAACACTTCAGGCAAGAAGGATTTATAGTGGCTGTTTAATCTTCTTTGCAGCAGCAAATTTTGGTTTTTTTGGTGAATCGTTTGGAGAATTAGCTCATAGGTGAAAATTTAATGATGCATCACCGGTAACAAGAAAAAAAAACATTTCTTGTAATTAGATATGAGGTCAGGGGAGCACATGTAGACTATTGGGGATGGGATGCTGGACAGTGTGGCTAATCGTATATGCTTTTGCTTGGGTTTTGAAATGGAATAAGATTTGTGTGGTGGTAGCAAAACTGCATGGTTTTGTGAGAGGTAAGATGTAGGCACCAAGCCCAGAGCTTTTGTGTTTGTGACACGAATGATCATCAGCAACAAAAAGTGTTTGTGATTGCTAACTTGTGCATTGTACTGAGCAACATAGAATCCCTTTCTGTGGGCTTTTTTGGAACACAAATCTTTTTCAAAGAAGTTCTTCCACTAATGTAAACTAAGAGAGCTTGTGTGGTAAGGTATGTGACAGAACGTGACCTGCTTTGATATTTGGGTTGGATGATGTATTTCTGTTTCACATTCATTGTCTTTGAAATTTGCAAGTTAATTAAATACTTTTTTGAATTTGAAGCTAGATCAAATAATATCCATATGATCACTTGCCTAAGATCACAATGCAGTGCATTACTTATTGACAAATAATAGTATTAGTTATAGGTAATCGGAAAATAAATGGGTGGTAAATGAAACAGTGGTGATCAGATTCCATTTTGCAGATTACTCCCACTTATTGCTTGAATCTGAGATTTGGAAGTACTACAAAGTTTCAGAGAGGAGGAACCTAAGGAGTTGTTTACTTGTTTATTCCACTTCAACTGTTAAATCAGAAATCTGGTGTTTAAGCTCAGCCTGATATACTATAGCAGAACTGTGAAGGTTCACTTCAACTTATGTATGGGCTTTAATGAGAGAGGAGGGCAGACCTTAAGTGACTGATCCTGTAGGATATATTTGAGCTATATAGAAAGATTTACTCAAGTGAGAAGTTGTCAGGGAACTTACAGTTCTTGTACTCTACAGACTGGATTTGCAAGTGTTCCAGGTTCTTTTCTGTTGGTTGAACATGATCCTTACTCTCTGTTCATTCAAATAGATAGTAAATTTGTCCAAGAATTCATTTATTTGCTTATTTAAAGTAAATTTTGGTTTCTGTGAATTCTTTAATGAAACTTTTTTTGTTGGTACTTTTTTTCTTTTGATTCATTGGACTACACATATCCACCTCCTCCCTTGCTTTCCAGGAAACAAAAGAGTGTTATGTCTATATAGTAATTCATGCTTATGCTTTCACTTATTCTATATACGGTCTGAAAGAGTGATTTATTTTTGTAGATACAGCACAAATAAAATGTTCAAAGTCACAGTAGTTTATGCTGTTATGTATAGAATTGGGTCAATGATATTTCAAGCAATATTAATTGCTTTGAAACTTCTTGGTGAAACTTCTCTCATTCTTCTGTTCACAATTGGTGTTTCCGCTGACCTATTCTTAAATTTCGTAGTCAGAATTATATAATAAGTTAAATAATTATTCTTCTTTGTCATAATTTTTAGTGGATCATTGTAGTACAGACATGGAAGAAATTTGTCATTGGTTGTAGTGGTGGTTTGCTATTCCGGTTCTTGTTTAAATGACTCTCTGCTATAGATTCATGAAATATCACTTTGTGTTTTATTTTTTCTTCTTGTGAACCTTCACCTGTTAAGGTAAATGCCTTAAAATATTGTGAACAGCCTGCATGAACTTGTAATGGAACTCCTAATATTAAATCTTGTGTTTTCAAATTCAATTTTACCTTTCTTTAAATATGATATGGTATTTGATAAAATTTTCTCATTCTGCCAGTCCACTTTCTCATAAAAGATTTTCATTATTTCATTTCCAGAAAGCCATTGAGAAGGAAGTGTATATAAAACTGACTTGGCAGATCACACATAAGGATTTTAGTGTGTAAAGATTGTGAGATTATTCTTCCCTTTTGCTAATGTTGTAATATTATAAAAAGTTTCCTTATTTGATTAAGAGTAAATAGAAAAGGTGGCCCTTTTTAAAACATTCTATACATTCTTTTTTAGAAGAAAGACTCGAATATGAAATTATATTTGGCCTCATGGCAATTAGTGTTTTACTGTATATAAGGCTAGCTTTGACTACGCTTACGGATAAGCTATGACTAGCATGCTTATGATAGTTAAATCCTGTGTGCATATGTTACGGCTTTTGTGCCTTAACAGCCTCATCTGAGCAAGATCATCCTAGGCCAAATCCTTTTCCTTCAATGATCTTGCTAAAAATGTATGTTACTAGAAAGGATAATACTAAACTGGTAATGCAACAGCAATTATAGGGGAGACTGGGCAAAATATATATAAAAAATGAAGTCTTTTCCATGGCATTTAACAGGAAGCAGTGTAGATGCTTTTCTATAGGACAACCGTGGTTGTGTCCTGAAACTCTTCTGTTCTGTACCTGAATCCTGGGTGAAGGACCATAGGTACAGAAATGAGTTATTTGCAGGGAAAATGTAGGCAGTGAAACTTACAATTTACAGAGGAAGAGGAGACAACTGTATACTAAACCTAGGCCTTCTGCAGTTTTCCAAGTATTTGTTTATAATTTTCCTCAGGATACACCTGGAATTTTTGGCTCTGATCTTCAAAGAAAGAGATTGAGAATTATTTAAATGGCACATATACAAGTATGTAGAAGTAGACCTAAGCCTTCAGTCCTGAGATAGCCTCTTATTTTGACTTCATGTTCTAGGGGAATTTTTGGACACAGATAACCTTTAAAACCAAGATTTAAGGTGAAAATTGGAGAGTTTGCTATTGCCCAAACTTAGTTCTGTTAGTCTTTATGCTCAAACAGTAGGGCATGTGATAATGCACCCATGTGCCATCACTGATTGTAACTACAGTTGACAAATTCACAGAAAGCAACACAGTAATACTTGTTTGCTAAGGAAAAAAAATATGAAACTATCTTAAAATAAACCAGAAAATTATTCTTTGATCTTACAAACATTCCCAGACCTGATTAGTTTTAGCCATGTGAACAGTTCATATGCCTGAAGAAAAACAAAAGAAATTTGTCTTTAACTTTATTCTTTTGTACCAATTTGTGGTCAAAATCCATCTGCAGAGGTCAGCTGAGTCATTGCATTACAAGGATCTGGGATTTTCAATGGTTTGGATTCAAGTGAGACCATAATCCATGTTCACCCTGCACTTGTATTATTTGTATGGGTAGAAAGAAGAGGTTTGTTCTGCAAACTGAAGAAAATAATAGAGGAGATCTGTTTCTCTTTTTTTTAACTAGCAATTAGCAAGGTGATCTTTCACAGAAGGATTGCTAAATAATATTGTCATAAAGCTTTATTTTTGATAACACTGACTTTTAAGGTGTCAGTGGTGTTGTGAGGATAGGTACGTGATGAGGAAAAACCTCTTGGCAAATGATGCGTCTGTCACTTTCAGTTAAATAGAAGAACTAGGGGAATAATTAAAAGCCAGAAAACTTATTTTAAGCTAGGTCAAACCAAGGTAAAGGCATGAAAAGAAAACCCAAATACGATTGCATTTTAAGTGTTCATTCTGTATGTATCTGTACAAGTACTTTTTTAATGTGCTCTACTCTTTCCAGTTATTGAATCAATTTTTACCACTGTACACAGAAGTGTATAATTAGAGCATGTGTATAAACAGTCTGATAGATCTGTCTTGCTTGTTTAGAACAGTTTAAAAGGGCTTTAACATCTCTACTCCCTCTGCTTATTTGCCTGACGTTACAGGGAATTCTCAGTGCCTGTGCTGTGAGGAGGCTCTTTGAAAGTCGCTCCCACAGTGTTTCTACTGCGCTTGAAATGGCAACACTGGCATGTTTTCTGAAAACTCACTAATTCTGTCTAGTGGATGAGCAACCCCTCTCTAAAAGAGAAGCGCTTGTTTTTCAGTGCTGTAGCTACTAGTTAATTGTTTCACCCTAAAAATAAAGGGCTTGGATGTGTCTCCTGAAACCATTGAAAATGAAACTAATTTCTGTGAAGAATGTCTCTGGGAGCAAAGCTGTTATTCTCTGCAGTGAACTCATTGTTTTCTAGTGTCAATCACGATTTGAGAGTGCCTCCCGGATCAGTTCTCTTAGCAGGATGAGTCTCATCCCAGTTAGATTTTAGTGCCTGGTTATAATAGCCCTGTATAGGAGCATAACATTAAACTTTTCTTGGATTTAGGCTCCTGTATAACCAGCCTGGCACTGAACAGTTAACTATACTGCAGTTTTCAACTGAGCAATAGTAGTCCTCCACGATGTCAGGGTCTGCATGCCATCCATCACCACAGCACAAGTCTTTAATATGTACTAAATGTATCTCAGGTGCTAGGTTAAAACATACCCATTTTCTTATGCATTAGAGTGAGTGGACAGGATATAGAGGTCAGGACTGCTTTTTTTGGCAGCTGGTATTAACTGAAGTCCTTTGTGACACTGCAGATGTGGATGTGATAGAAAGCAGTCATTTCTAGGGGCCCAGAGGAGAAAGCAGAGAATATATTCAATCTACAAGCGACTGTGAGTGCCTGGATTTGAAAGGGAGTGTGCTGATGGTGTGTTTTAGTTCAGATCAGAAGTGTGGCTTTTGAGCCTAAGATCCGTATTGTCCCCAGTTACTGAAATTTAACCCAGGTTATAGAGTTCTCTCAGACTACGTGAACCAAATTCCATAATGCAGCATTGGAACATGATCCTTCCATCCATAGGATTTCCAATTCTTGTTTAAACAGTGCTGTGAATCTAGTGCTGGCACTCGTGCTTTGAGCAGGCCCTTTCCTCAACTCTGACACTGGGCTGGTGCATAAGCTTGGGGCCCGAGGGGGAAAGATGAAAACCTGGGGTGGTTCCAGTTAGGCTGATCAGGCTTATCAGCATGTCTTGCCTGGAAAGCTGCTTCCATTCTCTGTCTCTGTGTTTTAGTCACTGATTAAATTTTAACCCACAGTTCGATATAAATGCAGCAGCAACTAGTCTTTCAATCTAAGCATAGATAGCCTTCTAAAAGAAAACTAATCAGTTGTTCCTCTTACAAAACCATTCTTCCATCATTTCAGCTTTATTATTATACTGTAGCTATAGTTATATATCTGATTGTGGAGAAAATATGAAGTTCTGCTTGGTACATACAGTTTAAAGGGAGTGCTTTTTACCCCAGGAAAATCTATCTAAAACTCAAAAAATTACATAAATGAGCTTTCTATATGTTTCACTTTACCTATATTTAGTAAAGAATCTGTACTTCAATCTTTTCAATGCTAAGAGATAGCACACCAATATTTTTCAGACTGTGGGTAGTACTCAGCCTTTGCATGAAGGCATAAATGCCAATTCTTTAAGTATTTTTCCTAAAGCTTCTCAGTTTAGCAGCCCCAAGCACTTAAAATTCAGGCCTCAAAACTCACCAAAGTGTGTTTCAAAAAAAGCTACTTTTTGTAGCTTGAGTTATACCTTTTCAACATTAATGTTTGGAAATACTTATTGTTTGACAGCAAGAAGCAATTTATGAACTCAGTATGTTTTAAGGTTACAGAAAGGTTGACAGCAGTCCAAGTTGAAGATATCCTAAGGAGGTAACTGTAAGATTCCTTCTTTCATTTACTGTAAATAGTTTACTTTGTAAACAAGAGGTTTGATCCTTCTTTCACTATCTTTAAGAAGGGAATTGTGATGGTCTTTTTATGAATCTATTACTGGTCTAAGTAATCCTTGAAAAGCTGAAGTATGTGGATGACTCCTTCTCACGTAGGTCCCCTCTCCTTCATGGTCAGAACTCTAGAAGCTCTCATGCCTTCATGCAGAGGAATGTTTTGCTGCTATCCTGTTTATTTTAATTGAGCTTGGAAAAATAAGTAACAGAGCAAAAGCACTTGTTCTGAAATTAAAACTAACATAGCTAAGTTTGACCAAGCAGAAAACTATCATGGTTGAGGTGCAACATGTCCTACAGATCAGGTTGGCCTTTGTCAGAAGATTGGGGCACAACTGAGAAGGAAAAAGTAGAAAAATGAATATTTAGCACTGTAACTATAATATTCTGCTGTGAGGTTGTTGAAGTCCTAAGCATGTTTGTTTATGGGAAAGTATGCAGTTGATTTTGAAGGTTGAATTATCATCTCTAACTAAAATGACCTTACAGAACACCTAGAATAATAGCAATTATTTAAATTAGCAGTTCGGTGTTTTCAATGATGCCTTTCTTTTTTATTTTTCTTTTGGTAACTTTTCATCTTTAGTGATACAGACAGGAATAAGCCATTTGGAAATGTTTTGTTGATATCTTTTGTTTTAATGCTGAAGTATCTGCTCTTCATATATAAGTAATTCAGCTGGGTATGTATGAACATTGTATACACAACTGCACTACCCAATACATAAAAATCAATTTAACCTACTCAGCTAACTAAAGTAAGTCAATTGATAACTATTACAAGAAGTCCTAAAAACCTGCAGGTCTGTTTCATGGGCTTTGAAGTGGTCAGAATTGAAACTGTTTCATGTAAGACCCAGTCTTCATAAAACCAATCTCTTTAATACTCTTAAACATATTGTGAGTCACTGGGGTAATATAAAAAACTCCAGTCCCCTCTGGCCAATCCCCCATCCTTACTTTACTTTCATAGGACATTATGCCGAATAAGTTGATAGACCTAAGCAACTTCAAAATGCATGAGTATTTTAAGCTTCTCTATTTGATAATGATGATGCTTGATTGCTGAATGAGTGCAAGGTTATAATCATTTCCCTTGGCTTTTTTTCCATTCATAAACTACCTGAGCTGCTCTCTCCTAGCTTATGACATTTCCAGGATCTCTCAAGTGGATTGTAACATTGTGTGTGCTCAGTGAATTCCAAGGACTGGTCCTTCTAATTGCCCTTTAATGAGACAAGCGTTTTTCCTCTGTCATTTGAAAAAGAGTTTCATGCTGTATAGGTTTTTTTTTTCCCTCAACTTTTTAAAATGCTTAGAAAACAAGGTTTGTGAATAGGAATAGAAGAGCAATTTCAACTCTCCAAGGCCTCTCTTTGCTTCTTAGAGATTTCGTGTCACTTTATATATTTAAAGATAACCCAGCAAATACACATTTAAAAATAATTTTGGAAGCTTGGCCTAAATAATCTTCACTATTTTCTTCATACCCTCTTTGTTATCAGAACATTTTCCAACAAAAAACGGTAGGTATTCTCCTTGGAGTAAGTAAGATTGTCTGAGCACACTGTTTCTTAATTGTTATTGATTTTTTATTATTATTTTCACCTAGGAATCAATAGAGTATCATTCCTATTAATTGATGGAATACCACTATATGACCCTTAGGCATTATAGAGATATTCCATAAATTCCTTACTACCATTATTTTAACGTACTGATTTTTTTGTGTTAGCAATATGTAAGCCAACATTTTCAAAATAATAGCAATAAAGCGTTTCTAATGGTTAGTATTGTGTCCTTTTGTTTTTTTGACAACGCGCTTATATCCTGGTGAGTGACATGCAATGTGATATGAGAGAGTGTGTATGAAGTTAGCATCAGCTTTGTGCCTAGAAGGGAAGCTGACAGCTTATTTGACCTTGTAAAGCCAAAGGAAATCACAAAGGGCCTCACAGGGAGAGATGGTTTGAATAGGCTGCAGTGGGAATATGCTATAGCAGATATAATTTGACAACATCTTCTGCACCGTTGGAAAGTCACGGCCATGACCCGTCCTTGATTCATAAGTAGAGTATCTTTGTCTTCAGCAAGTGTTCTACATTTGAATAGCGCATATCCTCCATTTCTCTCTTCCTCCCCATCTAAGTAAGATCAGTTCCTTTAGACAACATCAAATGCCATATATAATGCTATGATGGGGAATTCTGGTGACTTTTTTCTTCTGCTTGTCGCTTTCAATTGTTCCTTTCTGCTTGGCTATATGCCACTTCTTCCCAAGCATCTTTGGATGTTAAATAGCAGTTACATTTAGCCTGTGAATTTAAAGGTCGGTTTGAATAAAAACATGTGGCTGTTGCATGAGGTAAATTACTTCTGCTGGGCTAATTAAAGATCATAGGTCAAATCCCTTTTTGTGTTGAGTAAAAACCATTGGATTTGGCACAGGTATGCAAGCAATGGATTTGTTTTTCTGTCTCTGCTTAAACATCACTGTATTTAAACTTATTATATTTCAATCTTTTTTACAATTTTTTTTCTTAAAGTTGCTTTTCTCTTTTAATGGTATATCCTTACGTCTTTTCTTTTGCTTTCTATTTATATCTTGTTATCTCTTTCACAATTCTATGATGTTGTCTGTTTGATTAAGGATAGCATAGTTTTGGACTAAGTTTGTTAGCCTTGTTCTCCCTCTTTCTTCTTTTCCCTTTCGGCCATACATCAACCTGCAAAAACTGAGAGGGTATTTAAGTGATCATTCAGAAATGGATAGTTGCATCGAGGAAGAAAGACTGTCTGTAAGGGAGTAACTCCTCTCAAGCGCTAAAATACTCTTTCTTAAACAAACTTTGGATAATCACGTCTGAACACACTTTTCAAGTGTTTTCTTTGAGGCACGCACAGTGAATGATTTTTTTTTCTTTTTTTTTAGTGCTCCCACTGCATATGCAGAAGCACTTGTTTATACACTTATAGTAATTTCACTTGCTATCCTCAGTAATATATTTGTGTATGGAATTAAGAGTCATTAAGGCTTTTTATTTTTTTTTCTATTTTGAAAATTGGCTGGCAAGGCATGGGAAGTGATCCTCAGTTAGTCAGAAAAAAGTGTTCTGCACATCTTTTGGCATACAGTGGCTGGTAGGGCAGTGACTCTAAGGACCTTAAATATCTGACAGCCCTGAAAGGGTACTAGAAGTCTGCCTTCCTGGTGACTGAGTACAGAAGGCCTCAGGACTCACTACCAACATTATTTTAGTTTACAATAAATTAAATTTACCCCAAGTTGAGTCTATTTTGCCTGTAAAGGTATTTGGTGAGTGATCTCACAGTCTTTATCTTGACCCATGAGCATTTTAATCTAGTTTTCTCCCTGGCCCTGTTGACGAAGGGGAGAAGTGTAAGAGGGAGAGAGTGGCTGGGTTGGCAGCTGTCCCAACACCACCCCACCACAGGTGGTAGGGGCATTCTTCAATTTCTTCACTTTTTTTGGTGTTGTTCTTTGTTTTTTTTTCTTTTTGTTTGTTTGTGGGGTTTTTTTCAGCAGAACTTGACCATTTAATGCTTTTGTCAATGACTGGTTTTGCATCAAATACCTTTGATGTGTGTCATTGGTTCTTTGCCTTACTTAACAACACAGAACCTTTAGTGTTCCTAAGGATACCTGTTACATAAGCAAGTGCAAAGGGGCATGTTAACTCCCCTCTAATACAATAGTCTCATTACATACAAGTCTCTTCCTGTCAATTTTTCACTTCTCAGCAGAGCCAAGTTCAGCCAGACAGCTTGAAATCTGCATTGCCTGAAAAAGTGTGATTTGGAGCTATTCTAACAAAATTGTAAATAGATTTAAGACATTTTATAAGCTCATAAATTATGATGCAAATGTAAATTTAGTTTATATGAAGAACAGTTTAAGCTTAAAGCTATCTCTTATTTCTTACTTTCTGAACGGTAATTTTAAATGCTCTAGCTTGGAAGTATTCTAGTGCAGAAGAGTGCTAATACTACCCACCTCATTCCGTACAGGTGTAGGGAATTTAGTGTAAATAGCATGGGTGTTACAGAGAAACTTGTCCAAGGAAACCCCTGTTAAATAGCTACTTGTGCATCTACCAGTCAGGACATTGTAGCTCCACATGCATGTCTTATTCTCCAAGCATTGTTAGAAGGTTTTTAATCTAAGACATTTCAAATCTGAAGGATAAAGGTTTCTTTTCTTTAGCAGCAGAAATGCACCAGATATTCAGAGAAGTTTGACTATAACTATTGCTGTAACTTCTGTACTCACAAAAATCTGTTATGGATGAAAATATTCATTGCAGGAAAAAGCATCTTTGTGTAAACTGTACTCACAGCACATTTATGCGATGAAATTATTAGCAGTCACACTCTGTCATGATCTGATGAGAAGGAGGTATGTGTTGAAAATTCCATCTCAAGCAACTGAACAGAAGTTGATCAATGATGACCTAACGAAAGACACTGAGGGAAGCTATCTTGGAAAAGGAAAACAAGCCATTTGACCACTTAGTGTTACATTAAGAATTAATTCTTGCTGAATATTGTGTGTTCTGGAAAGAAAATAGTGAGTGATATGTCAAGAGAGACAGGGATTTTAAGTGTTTTTTACACTGGCACAAGAAGCTGTGTTGTAAGTAGGCTACAAGAGTTTCACTGAAGCTCTGCAGTGAAATCGAGAGACCATATCCGAAAATACTGTTCTCTCTATTCAGTTAGAGGTCATTATTGATTAGAAGAAAGACTTGGATATGAAAAAAAAGCATAAACATTGAAGGAAGTAATAAGTGGAATTTGCCTCCAAATTTTCAGTTCCAAAAAAATCTCTTTAGTATCTGCCAAACACTGAAGATCTCATCTCTATTTGATAAGCAATTTACCTTAAAGATTCTAAATATTGTAATATGCTGCTTCTGTGTATGTCCATGGCACTTTTGGTTTTGGCCAGAGAGAGTTGTTCGCTGCATGGCTTGCACCCAGATCTAATCATGATATGGAAACTAGAATACAGCACTTGCCTGAGCATACTTACCATGTGCTGACAGGATCAAGCTTTGTACAAAAAGGATCAAGCATTGTTATATCTTTTTGAGAACAGGAGGAGGAGTTGGTGATACCTTCTAAGTTACAGATGAGAAACTGAGCAGTTTCTCTGGGTCAGTTTTCCTACCCTGACTGAAGAGTCTGAAATCTAACCTTCTTTTTCCAGACCATCTCCTGTTAGCGTGCTGTGGCCTAAGACAGGAAGTTCTTTGGTGTTCTTACCCCTCATGTTCTACTCTTCAGAAAATAACTCTGAATATATCGCTGCAAAGAATGGCACAGCATATAGAATAGAATGTGTTTTACAAGATCAGGATGCACCTCCAGAAAGCAATGTTAAACTCTGGTCCTTGATGTGACAGCATTGTAAATGAAACAGTCACTGGGAATACTATCTAGTAGCTTGGACTTTCCTGTAAGGTACAAATAATCAGAACGAGGTGATTTATCTTGACTTTTACACTTGTTGACTGCCTTATTGTGTTAAAAATGCTGTACTGGGATGAGGAAAACTTCTGTTTACAGCTCAGTTCAGACCTTCTTCAGCTTGTGTTTATCCATTTATCTATTTTAAAAGCAAGCAACATCTCTCTCTAGACGACAATTTCTAATCATCAGTTGCTTAATGATTTTGACTTCACTGAAGAAACATTATGGCTCTCTCTAATGCAAATTATGCTGTTGTTGCTATTTATTGTGTTAGATGAGCACTGCAAACATGACCAACTCAGGAACTCATGTTTCTTCAAGGAGATAGTTTCATGCTACTGCTTTATTTCCTGTCACTTGTAAAAGTTGGAAAACAGCAGTTTCTTACATGTTCAGCTTTGAGTATTAGGTTTCATCAACCTCACTCATTCATTTCGCTGCATGATGATGCTGACTTCTAAGATTTCTAAGGGAAAAATGGAATGGAGCTACTTCGCAGGGCATTATTGTTAGGAACTTCATTGACATAGTTTGCTCTTTACACAGGTTAGTCTGGAAGCACTATTTCAGGAAGCAGTGAATCTTTTCAAGGTGAATCCTAATCTTATTTTTGGCCCTGAGAGGATTTTCCTAATAATAACAAATGACTAGACCTTTTGTAGTTCTTTCATTTTTTCTCTGGAAAGTGTTTGGAAAGTGTTTTCTTCTCTCTGACAGGGACCTCTTTTAAATTCCTTAGTCCATCTCTCCAAGAAAAAACAGCACTTACAAGATCTTAAGATTTTTTTCCTGTAATTTAAATATAAATGAGGGTCAGAGATCAATTGTCCTCAATGAATAGTGGAAATAATGAAAAACCTATCTCATGGAATGTTCCCTTTTAATAGTGTTGCATTAGAGCTGCTTCTGAACTAGGTAGTATTTTTTGGATATATGTAAGATTCAAAGACATTAAAAGTCCTCATGAAGAAATCTTGTAAATTTGATTGAGCTCAATAAGTGCATATACGAATAAAAAATTTCTATAAATGTGAGCTGATTTTTTAATCTTTTTTTTAGTTAATATTTTAGTGCACATATAAATGTATTCAGTTACTGCAAAACAAATGGAAGGTTACTAGGTAACCTATAAACCAATATTCAACAGAATATTCTAGTGATCCTTGAACCTCATCCTGATATCCATGATACATTCTGATTTTTTTCAGAGCGAAGCTGTTACCAAGTCACCTTGTTCATAGACCAAGAGTAGCTGCAGACCAGTCAGGGAGTGGGATGTTAGAATTACATATCAGTCTCAATATTAAAGCCTTCTAATATTTTATTCTGTTCTCCATTGGATCATCTACACTAATTTTTGGGACATTGTTATAATGGATTATTCTAACATAAATCATGCCCTAGCACATTCTGATCCTGTTTGTTGTAGTTAGTTGAAAATCTCCTGATTACATCAGTGACCAAGATCAAACTTACTGTTTGATCCCATGATGTTAAAATTAAATATAAATAAATGTGAGGATGAAATTAACCTAAAAAAAATAAATCGATTTGCAGTTAGACTTTGGAGACACACCTTTCCATTAGGTTCTGAAACACAATGTTGCATTTACAGGAGGAAAATTTTGCCATGGTTCTTTCATTTACATTTAAGAGTGTTGCAAAGAGAGTGTACTGTTCTAAACATCTTGATCAGCAATCAGCAGAAAAGACTGACATTTGTTAATATTAAATGAAATAGCAGAACTTGTACTAAGTAAAAGATCAAAACACTCATAATCTGCTGACCGAGGACTTATTAAATCAGGACTTGTCATCAAGATTGCCCATTTGGCAAATAAACCATAAACCCACCTACTGAAGCAAGTGTAGTAAAGAACATGTATGACGTAATCACCTGTAACTTTAATAAACTGAGCGCAGAAGCTCCTGTCAGGTGTGCTAAGATTTGTGGAAAATTTACCTAGTACCCAGACTTCTGCAACTCTGTAATAAAATCAATGCCTCGACTTGGCATGTGAGATTGGCTATTTGCACATCAGATAAAAAATACAACTTTCTGGGGGACAAGAACACTAGTCTATTTAGTTTTTATACATATGGGACTTCAGCAGACAGCTATCTCATTCCCAGTCTCTCCCTCCGAACGTTGTAATGCAACTGCTGATTTTCAGGAGACATTTTAAACGTGTGTTTTTTGCTTAGTTTTCTTGACACCCAGTAACAAAGTGTTCTAGTTTGAGCTAAAGCAGAACCAATGCTCTAATTTTTCAGCTAAGCCTCTTCCGAGTAACTTCAGCTTCAGAAATTTACCGAGGTATTTTTCAAATAGTGTCTGCCTGTAGTCCCGATAACACCTGATATTTATCACCAAGGTGGTGGGTCATTGGTATGTAAAGAGACCACTGCTTGTACTTATTCTTATGTAAATTAAGGCCATCATAGAGTTGGTGAGAAAAGGAGAGGACGTGACAGGTGACCCAAACCTCACCAACCAAGTATTCCATGCCATACATCATATTCAGTATAAAAGCTTAGCAATTATGAAGTTCAAGCTCTCTTCTTCGACAGCTGACATTAAGGGAGGACTTCATCCGTCTTTCTGCCCCTGAACCCAGTCTGTGCATTCCTGAATCTTATTACTGAGTCCAGCTCCCTTCTGTCACTGAGTCTGGTCTGGGACTTTCCCTAAGCTTTGCCCTGCAGCATCTGTGGTGACATAGTCATCTGTGAAGTGTGATTTGGTTTCATATACTTGTATATATTTTATTCTCTCTATTATTTTCCTTTTTATTATTATTGTTTAACTAAAGCTATTTTAGTTTCCAGCCTGCAAGTCTCTCTCTCTCATTTCTTTTTTCCCTTTCCCTAGAGGGAGCAATTAGGTTTACAACAGCCTAGTTTAGCTGCTGACCTGGCCTGGGGTGGGGGGACATGCTAAACTGGGACATGAAGCTCTCTTACACAAGATAGTTGCCTGTTCAAAGAAAATTGTTCTCAAAATATTTTGTGAATATGGCACAATTAAGATTTGGCTGGAAGTTTTCTTTTCTTTACCTGTAAAGGTCTTTTTTATATGGTGTGCGTGATTTCCCTTTCTTGGTGGTAAAACAATTCATTTATAATACTTCTGCTTACACTGAGTATGAACTATAAAGTAATACTTAATAAAGTTAAATTATTTCTGATAGCTACTCATATAATAAGATACTCTTGTCTTCTCCAAACCCTGTGTAGTATGCACTTTTGATAAGCATCATGTATTTTGAAAGACTCTTAATTCTTCTTTCTAGGCTGAATATATTATTTTCAGTAGAATGCAGCAGAAATCTGATATCTTTCAGCCATTTTTCAAACTTCTTATATACAAATACCAGATGTGGATTTTTGTATATTTTCAAAGTGATATTCAAAAAGAAGCAGGGAAATAGAAGAAAACTAGGCTCTATTGAATTGTGCAAAAATTAAAAATAGGTCTTTAGAGTAATTCTTATAAGAGCACATATAGAACATATGGAATTATATAGCTATAATAAGAATTTGTGGTTTTGGAATTGCAATTGCAATACAGAAATATGACATTATATGTATGTAAGACTGGGTGAGAACATTAAAAAATTGTGGAAACAGCTACATGAGGGAAGAAAGAATGGGTTACTAAATGTGATAGTTGAACTATATCCTTCAGCAGAATAGGAAGCAAGGGAGATAAACAAGCTGGCACTGGGGCTTAAAACGCCAGCTTGCCAAACCGACACTATTAGTACTCTTGGTTGTGTATGGAACCTGTAGAAATTCGGTGGCCTTAGATAGTTTAAACTTCTAATTGAGTTGGAAACACCCCCGAGGGTTTTTTTCTCAACCTTAAAGACTTTTATGAACCATATGTCAGAAAGCGTTTGACACTGGCATAATTGGTTACTGCTGCAAGTTTACAAAAGTTTTTGTTCTATGCTTGTAATTTTCCCTTTTGGTGTGCTTGATTATTTAAAATCTTGAAGATTTTAAGATGTTTCTAAAACATGGAAAACACAGGCCTAACTTGAATTAGAACCATTGCTTTATATGAACACTTTTTTTCACTTTAAAGGACGGTATCTCTCAGAGCTGTGAACGAACAAATGCTCAGTGAGAAGGTTCTGGAGATAACTTTAGAAGAAGTGAAATCTCCTCCAAGGAACTGAAATACAACTATGTGTAAAAGGGAGAGATTTATATGGGGCATTGCCACCTTGATGTCTTATGTTGAATGGTGATGTTGTGTGGTCACTTTAGCTTCTATTATTTCATTGATGTTGTAGAGCTCAGACTTACAATTTTGATTTATCTAAAAAACATTTGTTCCTACAATCTCTCAGACCTATGTAAAAATATATTGTAATTCAACAATAGATGTTTATGTATCTTTTGTTAACCATCACCTTTCTTTCAAGTCAATACTATTACAATTACAGAAAATAGTAGTTATTAAAATATTTAGCTTGTGATATTTTTGTGTGTGTGTTGCTAAGCAACAGGGTTTCCTAGTGAGTGGGCTATTGGAGATCTTACTGAATAATACTAATTGTCTCCATTAATATTTAAATGAGGGAGCAATTAAGGGCCCTTCTTCTTAGTAATTGTTAAAAGAATCAAAGTTATTGCTCAAAGCAGGGATAAGTTACACTGCTAGGTTTTTGTTCATTATATGAGAAATTTCCTTTAAGACAAACTGCAAATGCAAGGGTTATACTCTTGACTTCTTTGCAAATGTGGCAGAAGCAGTCACTCAAAACATGTAATTACTAGAGGAAAGTAAAGGGAGCAGTTCCTTTGGAGTTAAATTTTAGCTGAAAATGTAAGTTTGGAAACTGAACGGATAGGAACGGTTCCATTTTCTTACTTTTCGGGAAAACAGTGCTTGGTTTATGTTGTCCATAAACAGGGTTACAGTGACTCAACACTTCACTCAATACCTTCTAACTTTGTTTTCTTGTCTTGAGGTAAATTCCATACCAGTTCAGTAGTACAGCCTTGAGGTGATGCAGTTAAATACATATTTTTCTTTTTCGTTGTGGCTTAGTGATTTGCTAGGGGAAAACCTTGTGTTTATGAGACAACTCATGTGAACAAAGTCTATCTATCTGATGAGATCCACAGAAAATAAAGACTGAACTCACCCCTTTCTGTTTTCTTCCATTGCTTCTCTTATATCTAATCTTCCCTTCCTCAGTTAATGGATCTCAGTTCTTTATAAGTCAATTTTCTTTGTGTTTGCAGAAGTAATTCTTAAAAGGACTGAAATGGATATCTGGTGCTTCTAGACAGGGAAAGAAACTCTGACAACGTGCACATGTTACCAGGAATCAGAGTCATTACTGGATCAACAGCTATGATGTATTATTCATCATGTATTAAGTGTGCTATTATATTCCAGACACAGATATCAGACCAATTAGTCCAGCTGTGCTTAGGGCACCGTATGAAAATTAGTGTGCGTGAGTGGGGATAGAGTACATGTGAAAAAATGCTAAACGTGTAATACCTTACAATGGGAGGATCAAGATTCAAGGAGTGTTGGAGGTGTAGAACCAATCTTAACTAATGTTCTGTCTAGAAATAGACTAAAACACGATACATGCTATTGTTAAATTAGGGATAAAGTTTCAGGTCTAGATTTTTGCAGCTTGTGCTACTTTTTAACATTTTGCCTAGGTTTTTCTTTTTTCATCTACCTATAAAATTCTGAACAAGTACAAAAATATATCCTCCCATTTTAACACCAGCTGTGTGAAAATCAGTAACGCAGCTGAGGGCAACCTAGGAGAAGCCTGCTATAAGAACTGAATTCAGACCACAATTCAGAACTTTATTTTCATGTACACCCTATAGCCATTCTATATATTTATGTTTTGTTCACTTTGGGAATCAGATATTATCCTGACAGATTCAATGATATTTCAATCATGTAAGCTCAAGAGTTAATAAATTAATTGAAACTTGTACTCATCAAGTCCCTAGATTTATTTTCTTTACAGAACCATTGATTGGCTTTGTTCCTGGCACCACCTTCTCAATATTTCAGTGGTGGTAAAAGACAAGTAATAAACTGCTAATGATTTCCTGTATTTTATTAACTCAGATTGTTCCCCGTAATAGAAACCATTCATTTTGAATTTGCTAAATTTAATTTCAAAAAAAACCCCTGTAAATGATTAAAGGAGTGGCAGAAATTAAATGCCACAAATCTAAAATAGTACTACTACTGTATTCTGTTTTCTAGTGGCATGGGTAGGGAAAAATGATAAAAGAATGAGGGCAATGATATCTTCTCCTAGCTAGATATAGTATTCAGTAATAACGCATATTTGCATATAACTTAGGTAATCCAAAACTTATTTTAGATTTAAATCCAGGCCCTGGTACTTCTATTCATTTACTGGAATGTTTAAGTACTAGACATTTATACTCTTCTTTTCCACTAATATGGCAAATTTAATGAATCATTACAGATTTTTTTACTACCAGCTGTACCTCTGGAAGTTTAATTTTCAGTATCAAAATATTGAAATGTATATTGAACATTTGAAAGCAATTTTCTTATCTAAATATATACTTAGCACTGAGAAGAAGTCTTTATTTGTGATGTAGAGTCTTCATTTTGTCATGAACTTTGTATGAACTGATGATTATGCCCACACAGAGACACAATAGAAGATAGGTGCTGAAGTTAGATATAGTGTGGCTACTGATAGGAATTAAGACAGACTTGGTTGCCATGAATTACTTTATTTAGTATGGCATCTTTTGGAGGAACCTGTCTGTAGGCTGAATAATAAGAAGGAGCGGGGAGAAGCAAATCTGAAAAAAGATAAAAAGTTCAGCATTTCACATTTTCGCATGTTTCCTTTTCGGAATTTGTTTCAAAGGAGGCAAGTCACATTATCATGAATGAAACAGCTATATTGCTTTTTGTGCAAAGAAGTTTAACTCTCAACAGCTTGTGACTATCATCCATTCTGTCCATGTAAATACCATGTTCCACATGCTCTCTTGAAATTAAGAAAATAGAATGCTTTTCGAGGACCCTTC
This sequence comes from Dromococcyx pavoninus, assembly GCA_033558185.1. Lineage (NCBI taxonomy): Eukaryota > Metazoa > Chordata > Aves > Cuculiformes > Neomorphidae > Dromococcyx > Dromococcyx pavoninus. Next base: position 3,035,296 of record JAUMJL010000283.1, on the reverse strand, counting down.
TTTTTTGCCTACTTTAATCCTATGAAAATTTATACTCTTTAAAGTCTACTGGTGACAAAGTGAATATAATTAAAATATAGTGACTACTCCTGAAACCAGAGGTTTATTAAAATTCCTTTTTTTGTGTGTGTGTTTATTTTTTTAACAGCTAGGGTACTTCAATGTTTTTTTTCCTTATGGAACAGGAACACGTGCCTTTTGGGTCTTCTAATACTAACAAAAATATGTGCTTGTGCAATTAAGGACTGTAACAAAACTGAAAGAACTTCAATTCTTTTTTTTTCTGCTGGAAAAAGTGTCTGTTTTCCTCTTAGTCATGGCTTCTCATGATCCACATGCAGCCAATATGAGAGGATCATGGTACATTCCCTTCTTCTGGAACACCATAGAAATGATGTTGCTTTTATAGCTTAGCAAAATTAAATTTCATGAAAATCAATAAAGTAAGAGTGCAATAAAATTGACAAAAGTGATGAGGCTCAACATGTTCTCTGAAAAATTCTTTTCTAAAAAAGATAAAATAGGAGTATAATATATGGGCTATTGACTAACATTTGCAAATGCTTAGATTTATTTGCTAGTCTTTACCTGTGACTTTTAGGCAGGTCTGAAATTTCACAATAATTATATTATCTGTTTAGGAAAGATGATTTTTCACTATGACATTATGATAGTGAAGTATTACGAGATTAACTCTTTCAAAAGAGTAGTTAAATAAGAAACAATGGTAAGCAGACTGGTGCTGGCTTAGTTTTGAATGAGCATGTTTCTTTAGTAATAAATAGGCTTCTTTATGGATTAATTAAGAACTTAAAAATTTGAACCCTAAAAAAGCTGTTACGTGGGAGAACAAAATTGGCAAAATGGTGTTGTTTTTGGCATGAGTAGACAGATGACTTCTGATGGGGGAAGTAAAGCTGCCTGGAAGAAGCTGCAGACTGATAAGCGATTAATAGGTAACTTGAAATCTAATGAAATATCTATGTAAAAACATTTCTAGTTAGTGTAAATTCTAAAGCAGGTAATGGTTCTTCCCATAGGAATAAACATACCCAGAACTAAATTTGACTTTGAAGTTTGAAAGCAGGAAGAGGTGAGGCAGTTGACCTGTTGTGTCATATACTTTTCCCAGTAAAAATTAAATCAGACAGGAAAAGTTATTTCAGATTAAGCACTAGCTTAAGTTCAAGTAGATGCCTAAGTATGCTGCAGAATTGAAACCTGTGGAAGTGAAATAAGGAGTGAAAATGACAGATGTTAAACTCCAGACACAGCTTTCAACAGGTTTTCTTAATAAGAAAGAGACAACGAATAAGAGGATTTGGGATATTTTGAGGAAAAGCCTGCAGATCTGTACAAAACTTAAGAAATCTTTGGGAGAAGGAGCCCAGGAAGTAAAAAAAAGTGGGGAATTGATAAAAGGCATGTAAAATTGCTGGTAATATGTGAATTGTTGCTAGTCAGGACACTTGTTTGATAGAGATGTGTGCTGGTTTCTGCAGTCTGTCCTGAATTATTAAATCGTTTCTTAACTAGCTCTCTACCCTGTCTGTAAGTGCTGTAAGTGCTGGCTGCCAGATTCTGGGGTGAATGACATGAGTGAATTCGGGACCAGCAGCTGAAGCCAGGCTGGCATGAAGAAGGCCTGGGCCTTTTGTACCTAACTGGAGCAGGTGAGGGTCCCGGTGTTAGACACTGATGTGGGGCTATGGGATATAAGACTTGGTTGGTAGCTACTGAGACCTGGTTGGCAGCTACTGAAGGGTCTGGGGTGTTCATAGTTTTCTCCTGGCCTGGTGTGTGTATGGGGTTGTGTATATAATTTGGTAGCAAATGACAGATCAGCATCAACTGGTGCCACTTTGTGATACAATCAAAAGAATGAGAGAAGAAAGAATGGGTCTTTACATTAGAGTTTGTTTGATGGTTTTTTTTGTTAATTTAAAAGAGGAAAAAAAAAAGATGAACCTATGTAAAGACTGACTCTACTTGTACTGTCATCTTTAATATCAACTGATTTTACTTGTACTGTCTTAAATATTGTCTAACTAGTTTTATACTTGTCTTTAACATTTTCTTGAGTGCTGTGGCTCCTGCTGGGCTGTCTGTACAGCTGCAGAGGAGGGGGAGGAAGTGCGGCAGCATGTGCTGCCCCCTGGTCTGTGCATGGGGACCCAGGCAGAGGTTGTTCTGGCAAGGGTCTGTTGAACTGTCAGGGACTCTGGAGCACCCAGACCCAACTCCAGAACCTTCACAAACGAGCCTCTGTGCATGCGCCAATTCGAGAACTTTAGCAACAAGACCCCCTCTCGTGTTAGGGGAGGGGGCATGGACTTGTTCTATAAAGAGAAGCCCGCCAAGAAGGCAGCCACTGCACACAGACCACCCCATGGAACCCACCTGAGGATGTGCTGCAGAAAAAACGCAGAACCACATGCTCCTGAAGATCGCATTTCACGGAGGCCCATGGATTGGTGACTGGTTTTCTCTTCCCTCCTCCACCCTACTACTCTTATTCCTCTCCCTCTTTTTTTCCTTCTGTTTTGACAACCTATAACTTCTGTTTTGGGCTCTGACAAGTTTATTGGTATCTGTTTCCTCAGTTGCTGCACTGAAGATGTGAATACAGGTATCAAGAATCCCTACATTGGGGTAGATGGTCTATGTTTATTGCTAGGGTTTCTGTAAGGAGTCACGTAAAGACAATTCAAATATATGTAAATGAATCAGGAAAATCTTTAGTTCAAAATTCAAGGGAGACTTTGCTGTGGTTGAGAACTGCTCAGTTTGTGTATGCTACAATAAAACCCATCATCACTAGTGGCATGGTCTCAGGTGCACTTGCAGTATGTGTTGAAGGGAAGAAGGAGTAAATTTAAAAGTTACATGTGAAGGAAGAGTACAATATTGACGAAAACAGGCCACTGAATTGTCCAGTTACAGCATCAAAAGTCTCAGGTTAAAAGAATATCAGTTTCTGACTGTTTTAAAGTAAAGCAAGGGGAGGAGAGGGGGAAAGTTCTTTGAGTGTGACACTCAACATAAGTTGAATTCATGGTTGGATTGTTTTTTTTAAATCAGCCATAAAAATGAAGATTTGAAGTCTCAGATGTCTAGGCAAAAAAAATGTTTCTCAGTTCAAACAATAGTTCCAATTATAAAACTTGTGGTAGTAGTGACCTGTGAAACTCAAAAGTGCACAGTTTCCATGACACATACTCTAAGGGTCAATGAGGTAGAAATGACATCTCTTTCCAGCAGGTGAAATTTTTATATGAAAAATAACCTTGAAAAATGGCCCTTTGACAGCTATATGCATGTTGTAGTGTCCAAGCAGGTTGTCTTGAAAGTAATAGATTATACTCTTGCAGTTATGGGTTTTAAATACGATTTTCTCATATTTGGAAGGAGAACAGAGTAAAAGCTGTGTTGTAGGAATGCTTTAGATGGTGCAAAGAGCAGTGTAGAAAGAATTCCACATAAGATATTGCAAAAGCAACAATGAAGAAACCTCAGGGAGGATCTAACACTACCATCATGGGGACTCTAATCAAGATCAGTACAAGTACATTGAAAATAATTATTTAGAATTTAGAAGTTGAGGTACTCATTTAAAAAAAAAACAATCCTACATAGTATTTAATGTTACTAGAATAGAGTTGCATACTTCAACACCACCATTCTTAGTGCAGGAAATTAAATGAATAATTATTTCAGTCTTCTCTTTTAACTTTGCATTGCCTGGCCTTTCCTAAGTATGTGCAGATTCATTTGGCTAATATTTTCTGTTGTGTTACACGTAGGGTTTTCTTTCTGAAGCTACATAGCATTTAAAAGCTGAGTGACGTCACTTGAAACAAAGTCCTTCAACTTTCAAACCCATACAGGTAAGGGAGTTCCGTGTCCTGTTTCCTATATCTCCTTTTGCTTTTAAATAAAGGCATAATCCTTCTTTTTTTTTTTAATATTTCTCCTGCCAATTCTCAGTCCTTACCTCTGCTTCTAGGACGAATTTTCCTTAGCAATCCAACTTTTCTTTCTTTTCTCTTGTCTTAAAGCAAAATTCAATTTTCTTTGGCTTAGTAACATACACCTAGGATGCCCTACTCTGGCTGCTGATCCATTGAAGTGAAAATGCAGCAGCTGGAAATAGGGTTAGGTGCTAAGGCTTAGACGTAGTCAGAGGTCACTGAGTAAGAGTAAGGACAAACTCTAACACATTGGGACCAGCCTCTGGTTTGCAGCCATTACAGGAAAGGAAACTGCATCCTTGGTCCTGGAGATAAAAAGATGGGATCATTGCTAGGATATCTAAGATGTCAAATATTTATAAATAAAACCCCCTGTAGCAGTATTTGAACACTGCTTTAAAGAAAGGAAATGACTAAAAAACTCTAACAGTTGCTTAAAAAATCTGAAAAGTATCAAGTTTTATATTATTTTCTCAGCACTATTTTCATGGCTGTTAGTGTACATTGAATACAATCCTTTCTAAATCTGTTTCTAATCAAAACTTAACTTATTCTTCCCATATCAGTAGTTTCTAACAGTCTTCAGTTCTGCAGAAGCGTCCTAGATGCCTTGTCAACATCTAATATTTCTTTCATGATTCAGCTCAGGAGCAAGATAGTTGGATTAAGCAAAAGGCAATAGCATTTTTGAGCAGAGTGGCTGCTGCAGTTTGAGTGCCCTCACACACGTGACACCACTGAACAACAGGAATCAAGGCACTAGTGTTAGGAAAAAATAGAATGTTGTACCAGAATATACTTGGTGGATACAAGACTAGAGTTTGAAAATAATATTTGAAGTAGAATAGGTCACAACATCTGAATTGGTTTTTTGAAGTGTTAGGGTGTTCCTTTTCAAAATTCACTAGCATGTAAATATTCCTGTATAAGGTTGTTTGGATGCTAGAGGGAGTGTGTGTGTTGCTGCTGTTCACATAGGTAATTTACAGATATTTTTCTATGGGGAAAGGGAAGAAGTGGAAGAAGGTAAACATGAAAAACTGAAGAAAGTCTTCAGATATGAATGTGCTTAAGTGCTTAATTGTGAGATCCTAAATACCTTCATAAAACATATTAATTCTATCTGAGGTCATCCTGGGTGATAAATGTTATGAGAGTCTTGCTTTTACCTTATATTAACTCTTCATGCCCAGAACAAGAAATGTCATTGCTGATGGAAGTCTTGTATTCAGCTCATGCTTATTCACCTGCATAAATGCTATCTGAAATGAAATAATCATTCTGGTTCTCTTTGACCTAGTTACTTCTAAAAAATTAGTTTCCAGGACAGCAAACCAATCACAAAAATGAATATACTGTAGCCATTGATTTGTTTCTACACTGACTTGACAACTACCTTTTCTTTCTCTCAATTCTTTTCACTTACTATATCAGTCAGTTATCTTAATTTTGGATTATTCTTCTCTGTACCTCAAACCTTAACCGAATAATATTTGTATGATAGTCTCAAAATATCTCAGACTGAAAACGTACATAATCATTGAGAGCAAGTCTCTTATTTGCCACCTAAAATCCAAGTCCCAGTAGAGCATTTTGTTAGAACTTCAAAAACCTCTGCTGAAGCTGTCAAAGAAGGAGCATTACTGGGCAGCAACTCTGTCTAGAGAAGCAAACTCTTGTTGTTTGGTTGATATTCATGTACCACTTTACAAGCTCTTTGGATTAATTTGTGAAGTGGTACATAAGACTCCATTTTAAAAATAAAGGAAAAAAATCTTGGTATTATATTGGCAAAAGCTGACTTGATGACAGCAGACATTATTGTACACCTAGAAACATCTGTCTCAACCTTTTTGGACTTAATTTCTATTTGGTGAAACACTCTCCCTTGCTTTGTTTCTGATTTTGTTTTCTCATGTGCAGCACAATTGAGGCTGCATTCACTGTGACCCAGGGGTCACTTCTTCAGTGACTGTTCATCAAAGGGCAAACCCACTCTTCTGTCTCCTAGCCTTGCTTTATTTGTTTATATATGTACATAGTAAAATTTACCTCCTTTATAAAACCTTTATATTCAATGGGTCTCTCTTAGAGTGCTTTTTTATCATTTATATCTTCCCTCTGTTTTCTGTTGCTTAATGGTTTTATGATTCACTGCATACTGTGAATTTTATACATTACTTATACAAAATAATTATTTTATAGTTATATAATGTTCTTCATGAACGTTGAAAATAATAAATGTAAATTCCTTGATTTGATAGTTTTATTTTACTCTGTTTTTTGGGACTAGTCTCTGAATTTTTGGTCAATTAATGTGCTTTGATATTGCATAATGCTTTTTAAAAAAGATCAGATTATGTTGTGGCTCTAAATCATATAGTAGGTCTATGTATATGTTTCAGTGAGAAAGCTGTATTGGTAACCTAGACATGAGCTTGGGCTATGACATATAAACACAGACTGCTATGACATATAAACACAGACTCACTTAATGAAGACTTACACCATAAAATAATTTTGTACTTGATCAGTTTTGAAATTGGATATTATTTTTACTTCCAATGAATTAAATCTAATTCTTTGATAGAAGCAATTTTGGCTGGTTAAGCTATCTCAGTCACCTTGTTTCTGAAATATCGTGGAGTTATTAGATTTTGCCCAAAACATACATCAGCAACGAGGTATTCACAGTTAACTCTTTCTGTAGGATACCTGAATACTGATTATATTGTATTTCTTCTCAGTAATGAAAATTTGCTGTGCCTTATGGTTATTAGAGTAGCTCAGTTTATGACATAGATTTAAGATTTTCAACTCAGAGCAACTTACATTTGTCTAACCTGTCCCTCTGCCTCCAAGCCCAGGGAGGTAGTTGAATCACCATCCCTGGAGGTTTTTAAAAAAAGGATAGATGAGTTTTTGAGGGACATGGTTTAGCGGATAATGGGTGCGGTTGGACTTGATGATCTTAGAGGTCTCTTCCAACCAGAAGATTCTATGATTCTATGTTTCCATATGTCCTTCTGATCAATATTTATCTAGCTTTTACTAAAGACCTTTAAACAGACAGATTGCATGACCTCTGCAGGCAATTTATTCTCGTGCATCACTCTCTTTACTCAGAAGTTTTTCTTAATTTTTATCTAGAATTTTTATGCTGTAATGTGAGCCCATTACTTGTCCTATCCATTACAGATAAGGAAAATAGATGTCTTTCCTTTGCAGAAGTAATTTATTTATTTATTTAAACCCTGTTTATACCGTCCCTTCTCTCTTTAAGACCACTGAAAATGCTGAATGAATCTAGTTTGTGTAGGCAGTTGTAGATTTCTAATTATCCATTTATTTCTCTTCTTGACTTCTCCAGTTAGTGCACATTTTCATTGAAGTTCAATCATAGATTCCAGTTGAGAATGAGACTCTTCTTGGTCTTATGGCCCTTTCCCTGTAATTTTCATCAACAAGTACTATGATTGTAAGTACACTTGAGAGATGTCACCAAGCAGAGCTATTGGAGGAACTGTAAGAGACTGTAAAAGACTCTGTTAGGCGACTGTCTCAACCTTGCTGAAACATGAAACCGTAAAACCAAGCCAGAGGTTTATGGTTGTGCTGGCATCTGGTCAGGAGCTCCCGAAGAGACTGGAGAAGCCATCTTCTGTTTTTGCAAGAGGTAACCTAACCCCTCCCAGTAAGTGTTGAGGTGCCAGAGATCTGGACAGAGGGGCCTGGAGACCCCTGAAAACCTCCCCAGCGATGGTATTGGGCATGTGTATCATTGCCAGGTGGACGAGATGTTTAAACAAACAATTGATCTACCCCATAAAACAGCAGAAACGACCGACGTTGGGCTGGAAGTGTGTGGTGGTAGCTATACTCTCATTCTCTCTCTCTCTCTCTCTCTCTCTCTCGTTCTCTCTCTCCTTTCTTTTCCCTCTCATCTATTCTGCATAGGTTATAATAAACTATAATGTTTGAATGCGACATTTGACCTGGTCTACATCTTAATTTCACCCTTGGGATCATTTTGAACCCTCTCGGATTGGTAACAGATTGAGACAGAAATTTATTCAGCTGGTCTACTCTTTCCTACTCCATTCCCGTTCTGTTAATTGGAATAGAGAATTTATCACAACTTTTCTTTCCATTGATGTAATAAGCCAGTTTCCTCAAAGTCAGCTTTTAATGTTCGGTGTTCAAGAGCCAACAGGAAGAGTTGGTTTTAATGACTTTTAATTTTATTCTTATGGAGAATCTCCTTGCTTTGCCCTTTCCTAAATTGTCCCTATATGCTTATGATCGATTTGTGTATGTGCCCTTAAGAATCTGACATTTTCTATTTCCTTCCATGCTCTCTTCTTATGTTTGAGGTCAATACAAAACTCCTTATTAGCTAATTTGTCTTTTCATATGCTTCTCACCTTTCTTCCATAGCAGGATGATTTGCTTGAAATACTTACTTGAAAACAGGAAAGTTAATGCTCTTGCATTTCACGGAAACTACTTCTCACTATGACATTTTTCTCAGCCATTTCACCCGTGTTGTTCGGAATATCTAAAAGCTATTTAGGTGTTCTCTTTCCTGGTTTCTCGATCAAGAAGCATTCACACACCACTCCCAAGAATTTGATGGACATCTTGCCTGTCAAGTTGATCATCTAAGCCAAAGCTACTCACCTAGGATTCGCCTGTAATTACTGAAGAGTAACGGACCACTGCAGACCATGATGACAGCTTTAAGATAAGGAATGGAACATTACCTGAAAGAGGCTTTTCCATTTCATTCTCTATAGATACGGAGTTTAGATGACTGGGTTAGATTTTGATGAATACCTTTTTTTTAGGTTGCTAAAGTTCAGTGAGCTGAATTACGCTCTCTACAATTTTGTGTAATCTTTTTCTAAGCAGATATTGGGGTAATTAGAATTGCTCATTACTACTAAACCTTAAATTCTGAAAAACACTGCCATTGATTCTTATCTAGCCTTATATTCTTGATGTCCGTGGTTTACTCTGAGCTCTGTGTGTGATGGTGTCTGCTGTGTATCTTTTCAGTAGTTAATTGATTAATATATAAATAGACTGGCAAACCATGAGCTCAGTGTTTACTTCTGTTTCTCTAAACAGGAAAATGTAAATTAAATCTATAATTAAATAATAAACTATCAACAGAACTATGGAGGGTCAAACCAAAAGAACGAAGCATGGATGTTTCAGGGGAAAATTTTTTAACCTGTATTCTAAGTGAACAAACCAGACACTTGATTTGTACACTGAAAAAAACATGGAGGCCTTGTTTTTTCTCTTATAAGAATTGTGAAGTTTCAGAATGTTTTTGTCCCAGCCCTAAAATACCAAAGTAATTTGCTATAGTGGTTCTTATTTTGGCTGCTGATAGTAAAATAAAAATATTTTATATCCTAAACAAGTTGGGAATGGTAATTTCTGCTCTCAACTGCTTCACAGTCCAAGCTGTTAGTCAAATGTGCTGTCACAATAGCTTCTTTGGGTAATAATTTGAAGAATCAATAGTCTGCTCTCTTTTTTTTTATGAAACCTGGCAACTTCTCCATCGATTGCTTTTCTTCCAGCACTGCACCTGCTGCCGTTGCAGTTTCTTATTAATTTTCTAAGGTCTAAGCTCATTCGTATAACAGCTCAGTATAACACGGTAACACAGGTTTCTTGAGAATATGAAGGCTGTTTCTTTCCTATTTGGATACTGTAACCTAAGTTGGCAACATCCGCTATGTTTTATATAAGTAATATTGTGAGGTTTAGATAACAAAAAACTGGTAAAACTCTTTCTTTCATATGACCATAGGATATTATGGTGAAATAAAATAGAAGAGAAATAAATAACGTTTGGTATCATTGCAAGGTAAACATGTTTTAGATGGTAGTTAAGCAACAGAAGATTACTATGGTATCCAGGAGACTCTTTTCTGCTTATCTGTTGTGCAATACATATGGCGATTAACAAGGAATATTGTGGAGTGTAGTAATTACTATTAGAGGTAACAATAAATCAAATACTTGCTATGGCCATCACTGGAATAACCTAACTGCATTTCCCTTTTGGGTCTCTTTTCAAAGGAAAGGTTTGAAGCGATGACAAGTTTATAGCTCACTGGGTATTTCCAACTGAAGTGCAATTTTATGTTTCCAAGCACATATTCATTTATTACTACAAAAGTCTAATAAATAGAGGTTGGGTGTTATGAGCATTCACAGACGTGACATTTTGCATGTGGCTATAAAAATTTGAGTAGAAATATTCTAGGCGACTCTATAGCTGCCGTTTATCCATGGCTAAGTGGACTCCAGCAATTAGCCATTAAATAGCGGTGATAATTTATAATGTTTGGCTAGCAGTTTCTTAATTATTGTTCAAAAAGCCAACACCATTCAGCCTTCTTTAACACTATCTCTTCTTACTCTCACTTCCGGGAATGAACCATCTTACACCAAAGTATTTTCAGCGCCAGAGACATGTTGAATCTGTATTCATAATAGCTCCGCTTCTGTACCAGAATGTAAATCTTACTGACAAACTGTTGCTGTGTACTAATCTCTATACTTCAGCTTTTTTTAGAGACTTTTATTACTTTCTGCCTTTTAATTACGTTTTCCTGCTCATCCCATACATAGGGTATGGCATGAACAAAACTCTAGATAGCCTTCTAACGTGTGCATGTTGGGCTGATAGTGATGTACAGCAGTAGATGGGGGTTGATTTTGCATATGTTTACAAACAGTATTACTCTAAATCCTATTTTGATATCAGCTCACTGCACGTTAGCAGATTCTCCTAGGCTACTGAATAACTACCAGTTGACTTCTCCAAGGTATGTGTTTTGTTTGTTTTCCTATTCATCCCTTTAGAAGATGGATGTCCAGCATTGTTAGTAGAGTGACAGATCTGATTGATTACCTCTCTGGGAAAACAAACAGCATAACACACCTTTATTGTGGGTCCTGATGGAGTACAGGAAACAGGTTTTTATAATCTACAAATTGTGGTAAAAGGGGATCAATTAATAAGATGGTATAAATATGCAACTAAATTAAGCACAGGCATCTGTGTATCAATTTGATTTATTGAGATAAGCCTTAAGTTAGGGAGAATATGAACATGCTTTTATACAATTACATGTTCCTCTGACAGAACCCACTGAAAACTTGTCTCCCTTCCCCAAATACTGCATACTCTCACAAAATGTGCAAGCTGTCCAAAAGAGACCACAAAGGTATCTGTATTCTGTTTTCACAGTAGAAGTCCCAGTGCTGGCTATGTTAAACAGGAATCTATCTCTAAATCTGTTGGCATTTCCAGTTCTTTTTAATCAAGGGAAAATCTTTAAACATGTTTTATTTTCACTTATATAAGGGTGGGAAAAAAATGCATTCAGTTGGTTTAATTAACTGGTGCTATTTTCTTTTAATAGGAGAGGAATTTACTCTTTTAAGAGCTGGCAGTGAATATTGACAGATTAAAAATTTGTGGAAAAAAGGTTCTTTGTGTAGAGCAATCATTAACAATCCTTGCTTATCTCTTCAGGGAGACACAGCAGTTTAAAAGATACTGAATAGTTATGTTGCTTACCTGGATGATGCAGTTGTATACTTACTTATTTCAAGTGGTTTGACCGTGCCTTTGTGAAGCCAGTTTGCATCTGATGCAGATCAAGTGAAAAGTAATCAGCCACACCTTAGACTTCTGGGATATCAGAAATGTCAATATTTTATGGGGCTTAGAATTAGGATGAAGAAAAAGCAGAGGCATTCAATGTGGTTTTTGCCTCAATCTTTAGTAATACTGATAGACCTTGGGCAGCCCAGTCCCCTGAGTTAGAAAACTATGAGTGTAGGAGCAGTGATATTCCCTTTGTGAAATTGTAATGGGCCAGCTCTATCAGCTGAATGTTCACACATCCATAAGGCCTGATTGGATTAATCCCAGAGTACTGAAGGAGCTAGGAGGTATTATGGCAGGACCCTTCTCAATCATCTACCAAAGGTCTTGGGAGTCTGGTAAGGCCACTGCTGACTGAAAGCTGGACAATATTATTTCAATTTACAAAAAAGAATGGGAGGGAAGACCCAAGGCACTACAGACCTGTTAGTCTAACTTGCTTCCTGGAAAAACTCTAAAGTAGATTATATTGGGTACCTTTAAAGGCATTTAAAGAATAATGCAATCATCAAGCACAATCAACATGGGTCCACAAAAGGGAAGTCCTGTTTAACTAATCTGATATCCTTCTATGATAAGGTCATCCTCCTTAGTGGATGAAGGTAAGTTGGTGGATGTAGTTTTTCTGGATTTTAGTAAGGCTTTTGATACTGTCCCTCACAGCATCCTTCTGGTCAAGTTGTCCAGCTGTGGGATGAGTGGATTCACAGTGTGCTGGGTGAAGAGCTGGCTGAAGAGCAGAGATCAGAGGCTTGCAACTGGTCGTGAGTGGGATTTCACATGTTTCAGTTCTAGGACCTGTTCTATTCCATGTATTTGTCAACAATCTGGAAACAGAAGTTGAATGCACCATTAGCAAGTTTGCTGATGATAAACTGGGAGGTGCTGTTGACTCTCTTGAGGGACAAGAGACCTTGCAGAGGAAACTAGATAGATTGAAGCATTGAGCAATGATTAATGGGATGAAATTTAGCAAATCTAAATGCCAGATTTTGCACATAGGATGGAGAAACACTCAGCACAAATATAAAGTGGGAGAGGAGTGGTTAGAGAGTAGTCCTGCAGAAAGGGATCTGGGGTTGTTGGCTGTCAGCAGGCTCAATATAAGTCAGCAGTGTGCCCTGGCAGCCAAGAGGGCAAATCACATCCTGGGGAGCATCAAGCACAACATCACCTGCTGGCCAAAAGTGGTGATCATCCTATGTATTGAGCATTGATGCTGCCTTTACCTTTAATACTGTGTGCAATTCTGGGCTCTACCATGGAAGAAGGATGTGAAGGTCCTTGATTGTGTCCAGAGGAGGGCAACAAATCTGGTGAAAGGGCTGGGAGGAATGTCCTACAAGGAGCTGCTAAGTACTTGGGGTTTGTCTAGTTTGGCGAAAAGGAGGCTGAGGGGCGGCCTCTGTACAGCTTCCTGAGGCAGGGAAGAGGAGAGGGAGGTGCTGATCTCTTCTCCCTGGGATCCACTAATAGATGTGTGGGAATGGTTCAAAGCTGCATGAGGGGAGGTTTAGACAGGACATTAGGAAGCATTTCTTTAATGAGAGTGGCCAAACACTGGAACAGGCTTCCTAGAGAGGTGATTTATACCCTAAGCCTGTCAGTGTTTAAAAGGCATTTGGACAATGCCCTTAATAATATTCCTTGACTTGATCAGCTCTAAATTTGTCAGGCAGTTGGACTAGATGATCATTGTAGGTCCCTTCCAGCTGAAATAGTCTATTCTATTCTAATATATTAATATTTCTGAAAATATCTATCTTCTAGAAAATTTTCAAGACATTTTTGTATTTCTGAAAATGCTTATTAGACAAGCGTCTGAACTCCTGTGTTCATGAAACACCTCTACAAAATGGGTCCATGGGGAATAACATTAGCATCTCCAGCAAATTCTCCTGTGGAATTTAACAGTAGTTCTACCCTGTTCTGAAACCACAGCTACAATTATATGTGTTCAGTCTAAGCTTTTGAATATAGACATTTGAATTAATTTGGATATGGAGAAAATTTATAGGCTCAACTATATTTTACATAGCAATGGATTTTCAAATTCAACTAACATTGCCATAAACAATCTCTCGTATTTTGAAAACAGAACATCAATATGTAGTTGTAGGAACAAGTAGTGCTCAGAAAGCCTGTATTGATGTGAAATTTCAACATTAGTAGGAGTTTTCTAAGGACTAGTGGAAATGCTGTCTCATATTCAGTTACTTTTTACTGCCACATAACACGTAGGACATAACTGAAGTGACCAAATACCCTGCTAAAGTGATTTTCTCAATCAACTCATGCAATAGCAAAATTTAACTGTGAACGTTGATATACTGTGAAACGTTAGCATTGTTGGGGAATCCTAATGCACTTCTATATCATAGGCTCTGTCTGGGCAAATATCATCTGGACAAAGCATAGGACTGCTGTCAAAAGATGAAGCAGGACCTCCATTTCCAGGATTATTGTGTCCAATTATGCAGGGATTTGAGAAGTGTACGGATAAATCTCAGAAAGTCTAGGTGGAGAAGATGATTTCTTAAAGTACTTTGAACCCCAGGATTTTGTTATTTTAAGCTATATGCATCAACTGATTTCATGTAGGTACAGAGGCATGTGTAAAAATGCAAGTGTCTGATGGAAGCATCTGTATAAGAGTACTATGGTGTTTTCAATTAATTTTGAGGTATTTACCAGTTCAGAGCTGCTCAATTATTGTCATTAATTACACCTCAGTAATCTCAGTAATTGAGCAGAGATGGAGGTTTCAACCTACATTCAAGACAAATTAATTATTTTGAAGACAATAAACAAGCCATAAGGAGCGCAACATCCTTTTCTGTGTAGGTAAGGACAGCAATTTAAAGTTAAGGGTTATGTTCATGAAATCAAATACTGAATTGCTGGGAGTTAGATGGCAGTATCTGCTTACAGTTCACTTCTGATATTTTGGGTTTTTTTTCAGGTTTTCATAAGACCCTTCTCACCTCATTTTTTTGGGCATCTCTTAGTGTTGTGTTAAACAGCATGACTAATCTGTTATGCAGCTCTCTCTTATTCCTTCCCCATGGGAAAAATGTGTGCAATGGTGTGACTTGTTTTGGTCTTTTTTTTTTCCCTACCTTCCTACCTCTTTTTGATTTGCAATCTTAATTTTACCCTTTTGTAGGAACTTCTGGAAGGTGTCTGAGTCATGTTGCTACTCTGCAGAGACTCTTGAGCAACATTTGGAGATGAGTAATGCAACCTGGGAGACCAGACTGATTCTAAATTGGTGCAACTTATAACTTCTTCTGCGCTCCCATTACATCAGCTACACTTAGTGAAAATCTCTGCAGATTGTTTTAAATGCAGTATTTATACTTAGGTTTGTTTGTCAACATGTCAGTTACACTTCTCATCACATCTTCTGTTATTTGGTAACATCCTAGTGTTGAAGGGCCTGAAGAGAGAAGAATGAAAGAAATGAACTTCTAGTTCCTCCTCATATAAATCTATTCCCACTTTAATCTTCTTTCACTTGGAGAGTAGATATAAAGGTGACTGATTTATCTCTGTTCTTTTATCTCTGTTCTTAGGTTTATTTTGTAACACTGTACTTGCCACTTCAAATGTGACCCTAAATATAAATAAGTGTGGAAACAGCTTCTCTCCACCATTTCAGAGTTCATGACATTTCAAAAATAAACACACTTCAAGTTTCAAATAATTTGTTAAAAAGGATTCAGTGAAAAAAAATTATTCCTAACTAAATCATTTTGGACTAAACTTCTACAGATGTTAAAATACACACTCCTGATTTTCCTCTGCAGGTATATATATAAAGCTTGCTGAATAAGCCACCAATCCATCCTGAGATAGGTAAAAGTATGGCTTTTTGGATTATGTTATTCTGAGAAAGTTCATCAGAGAATAAATAATATATCTATTGTTATGATTCACTTTCTGGACGGACTGTACTCTAGAAGAAACACTTTTTCTCTGAAGATCTTTGACACACTCATAATGAACATGTATCAGTGGATGTAGAAGAGGGGTGTCAAACTCACAACTCCCGCTCCTCTCCTGCTCCTGTAAGCATAATGCACGTCACACTCTGCACATGTGACCAGCGCAGGCAGGAGTGCAGGAGCAAGGAGCTCGGCGCTGCCGCCGGGTAGAAACAAGGTGCCGGGCTGGATAAAACAAGGTGGAGGGGTGGATTCAGCCCTCGGGCCATGAGTTTGACACCCCTGATGTGGATGTATATATGTCTATACATAGAAAGAGAACCATGCTTATGCCTCATAGAAGGATGGACTGTTCATTTGTTAGAGCTTGTTTCAAGGCTGAAGCTGATGCAAAACTAAGTTAAAAAGGAAGTGGGGGGAAGAGCACAGCAGATATACCTTTTGCCTTACTGGATATTAAGGGAAAGATGGAGCCAGTTCTATAATATATAGATCTGGATGCTTGTCAGAATAATTGGTACGGTTGGAGGACACCAACATGACTTTAAACTGTATTCATTTTGAAAAAGCTTTCATATTTCCTTCTACCAAACAGTTCCCTCAGTTTTGAAATACACTCTCGTTTTGAGGAATGTGAGCAGTCATGCATGTGGACATATACAGATGCTAGTCTTGACAAGTTCCAGGGTCTGTGTTTGCCAGCTAGTGGCCAACACCCTATATTTGCAGTTTCCACTTGAAATTCCTTTCAAAAGCAAACAAGCAGAGTATTATGGAGGACTGTAATCTTTTCAGATCAGCCACTGGTCTTTTTATTTCTGGTTGCACACATGCAATGCTCCTACTTACCTTTTTGGAAGGGAAAAACCCAAAATGCTTTACCTTTGCTTGGAAAATTTCACTCAATTCTTTACATATGTGTTGATTGTAGCTCAGGGGTATCTTCCTTGCCATACAGTTCTTTAGCTTTTGATTCCTTTGTCAATGTAAAAGCCTTGCATTCAAATGCTGCTGTCAACACATTACTTTTAGGTCCATCTCTCAAATCTCAGGAGAAGAAGCACAATGAAACTAGAAGAGGCAGCCTTACTGTTAAGTTACAAGTTTGTTTGCAATCTCAACATTCTTCTGACATGCTGTTGTTTACTTTTATAGGAGATCTTTTATTCTAATAAAATTAGCACTTACTAGATTATTCAGTACCTTGAGGTGTTGCTGGTGAGTTACAGAGCCTTGTGATTTAATCTAGACCAATTTTGGACTTCAGTTTTGTTTTCCTTGTGGAACTTCCAGTAGTCCCTGTGTGATGAGCTCACTGGGGACTAGATTGTAGTTTTAAAATCATATATACTACTTCCGGGACTTGCACTAACTAACTCACTGTGGAAGCAAAGAATCCTGTTGACTACAGAGGATGCACTCCCCTTTCACCTAGAGGAAGTTCATTATATCCCAAAAGTTTTTGACTTCCAGATTGAAAAATATTTCAGGTTTTTTTTAAACAAACCCAAAACTTACCATCTTTCATGGAGGGCTGACTTCCTGTGTTATTTAGGATCTAAAATTAGAATTAAATATCCATAAGTATTTGGTCTATAGCTCCCAAGGTGTTGACAGGAGGTTCTTTTTACTTATTTTCACTATGTAGCAGTAAAACTCCTTTTTACATTCCTTCTCCCACCCCTTGGGAGTCTTTCTACTGGCTTCCTTCTTTAGATAACTGTGGATATAACTTAAATTCTTCCTTCAGTTCCAAGATAAGGCTTACCTGGAAGTTACAGTGAAGAGGAGAGCAGTAAGCTTTCTAAATCTAGCCAGAATTGTAAGACCTAGGTCTCCTAGGAGTCTTGTAATGTAGAAGAACTTGTGGCAGACCACTTTGTTAGTGTTTATAATTCCACTACTTCCATATAATAATGGCTTAATATATATGTCATTGTAGAAACACTACGTGTAAAAGAGAGTGTAGGAAGGGAGGCTTCAAGGTTACTGTTCTTTGCTCTTGAACATTAGTCCAACAAGGAACATTGCAAGTAAGGCATATTGCAAGTAAGTTCATATATTGAATTGTTACTATCAATAAAAATTACATAGTGAGAATAACTTACTAAAAAGGTGGAGTTTATATATCGAAATCAAAGGAATATGAATTGAGTGGTAAAGACTGTATCTCCTATTTTGTATTCAACTCAAAAATTTAATGATTTTATTTATTAATTGGCTAGATGTAAAAAATAGATCTCAAGTTATTTCACAAAAACTACATGCACAAATTATTTTTGAAGAATAACTGTAAGTTGAACTGAATTTCAGGATGCAAAATTGGCTAAGGATATCCTGCAGCTGTACATTGGCATGAAAATGTCTTGTGTTACTTCATTTTTGCTTTAATGCAAAATTTCAGGTCCCTGCACTTTCTTACATGCCCTCAACATTGTACAGGTAGGAGTTTCACTTGCACAAATAATGCTATTCCCTTGTCCAGCAGCTAATTTTAGTGACATTTGCAGGATCATGTATCTCCGAGACTTCTTTTCCTCATGTTAATTTTGAGTAAAAAACTATTATATTGTTGCAAAGGAGTTATGGTTGCAGTGTAGAATAAATGTTAGACCAAGTCACCTCTTCAGGCCAAGTCACCTCTTCAGGACAATTCAATGTTCTTTAATTTGGGAGTTCCTAATTCATATTGTAAAGATGATGTATGCTTCAATCTAGATGAGTGGCTTTATCTTACTAACGTACCTGCAATATTCAAGCACAAAGACAAAGGATGATCTTAAAGCCTCAATTTAGCTTTCATTGGTCTTAAGTTTTGAGGTTTTTTAAATTTTTTTTCTGATCACAAACAATAAATCATGGAACTTCAGAAGTAACGTTTTTGCCTTTTTAAAAAAAATAAAATCTCTTACTAGAACTGTAAAATAGCTTGCTGAGGCCAGCATTTTTATATTTATATTAAAAGAAGACTAAATGAGCACCATATCAGACACTTAACTTAAGGGCATCTTTTTCATAGAATTGTTTTTTTCCAGAATGTGACCATAGTGATGGTAAAGGAAAGGAAGAATGAAGTAAAGCAAGAGCAGTGATAATTATTGTTGGAACAGCTGAAACAATGCTTTTCTTTTTTTAAAGTTATTTATGTGTTTGATTTTATGTTTTTAAATCATACCATTTACTGAACAGTTGTTTGTTTTTTTGTGGGGTTTGAGAGTTGTTTGATTTTGTTTATTTTCCAAAAGAATTTCCTGCCAGACCAACCTGATCTCCTTCTATGACAAGGTTACCTGGTTAATGGACGAGGGAAAGGCTGTGGATGTGGTGTACCTGGACTTTTGTAAAGCCTTTGACATCTTTTGACATTGTTTGTCACAGTATTCTGATTGAGAAACTGGCTGCCATTAGCCTGGATGGGCACACCCTCTGCTGGGTGAAAAACTGGTTGGATGTCTGGGCCCAGAGGGTGGTGGTAAATGGAGTTAAATCCAGTTGGAGGCCGGTCACGAGTGGTGTTCCCTAGGGCTCAGTGTTGGGTCCAGTCCTGTTCAATATATTTATCAATGATCTGGATGAAGGGATTGAATGCACCCTTAGCAAGTTTGGAGATGACACCAAGCTGGCTGGCATTGTTGACCTGCTTGAAGGAAGGGAAGCTCTGCAAAGAGATCTGGACAGGCTGGATTGATGGGCTGAGACCAATGGGATGAGGTTTAACAAGGCCAAATGCCGAGTCCTGCACATGGGATACAACAACCTCATGCAACGTTACAGGCTTGGGGAAGAGTGGCTGGAGAGCTGCCTGGAGGAGAAGGACCTAGGGATGTTGGTTGACAGCCAGTTGAATATGAGCCAGCAGTGTGCCCAGGTGGCCAACAGGGCCAATGGTGTCTTGGCCTGTATCAAAAACAGCGTGGCCAGCAGAACCAGGAAGGTGATTGTGCCCTTATACTCAGCACTGCTGAGGCCACACCTCGAGTCTTGTGTTCAGTTCTGGGCCCCTCACTACAAGAAGGACATTGAGGCAACGAGGCTGGTGAAGGGGCTGGAGAACAAGTCCTACGAGGAATGGCTGGGGGAACTGGGGTTGTTTAGTTTGGAGCAGAGAAGACTGAGGGGAGACCTCGTCACTGAAACGGGGTTGTGGCAGAGCGAGTGTTGATCTCTTCTCTCAAGTGACAGGTGATAGGACAAGGGGAAATGGCCATAAGTTGCACCAGGGGAGGTTCAAACTGGATATTAGGAAGATTTCTTTACCGAAAGGGCTGTCAGGCACTGGAACAGCTGCCCAGGGAGGTGGTTGAGTCACCATCCCTGGAGGTATTTAAAAAAAGGATAGAAGAGTTTTTGAGGGACATGGTTTAGCGGATGACGGGTGTGGTTAGACTCAGTGATCTCAGAGGTCTTTTCCAACCGGAGAATTCTATGATTTTATGAATTAAGAAGCTTTTTAGTATTTTAGGACTGTGCCAAGTATTTGGTATTGGTGAGAACAAGGCTTACTCTCCCATCTTGACTGTAGAACAGAATATAAAGCACCCTTGAGCTGCGAGCCTTTATCATTGCTTTTCTGCACTTTGGGGACATTGGCAGTAAATGTTTGTTTTATTTAGAGAGGCTTCAGATAAAGGAAGGAAATAGCCAAGAGAGAAACAGTTTCAGAGGGCCCTTCAGAATATATGTGTTCTGCTTGGGACCAAGTTTTGCTACCTTTTTATTATCAGCTTGTACACATAGATTTTTTCTTTTTTCTTGTTTAGGTAGGAAGCTATGCTTATTTACCTCAGCAAAATCATATCATCCAGGTATTAAGTTGTAATACTGGGCATAAAAGTGTCTTTTTGTGAGGCTCTCCTTTTTGGTGGGATATGGCAACATTGGCGTATTTGCAAAATGTTGTGCAACTGAGAAGAAAACAATGCATGTCTAGATATTTCAAACCTGACACATGGTGCTACTAATCCTGCAGAAATGCCTGTCGGAATGTATGTGTATATTTGGATTATAAAATCTTCATTACATCATCGTGATTTAAGTTGTTTTCTGTTCCTAGGAAATGACATGTTCAAGTACGTACAATCAAGTACATTCATTTTAGCTAACCAACATAATTTATTTATTCCTTGAAAGACAGGATGCATCCACCAGTTGACAAAGGTGTGGATAATTTCTTATCTGTCCAATCTCAACTCAAAATTTGCTCACATCAGGAATTCTGATGCAATGAGCAGCACTATCCCTGATCTGTAGCATAAATGAAAGCATGAATAAAGCAGCCTTTTTTACACTTATTAATTAAAGGCAGATAGCCTTGAACCAGCTAGTCCTAATCTCAGGTTACTAATGTATATCTTGTACTGTTTTTTTCAGAGATGCAAAAATGCTGGTGGGGAGTAAGGGAGGAAAAAAACACTTTAGAAATACATCATGCATTTCAGATCTCCTGTGAAATTTCAGGACTATGGCAAAAAGTTTTGAGGCTTCCCTTGGCAGTGAATCAATGCTACTATTGTTATGAATGTATAATGCCTTTGAAACAAGATTAGAAAAAGCATCGCATATCTGCTTTTCAGGAATATGCAAAGGGCTAGGCTGCCTCTGAAGGATATGCTAGGAAAATATGACCCACTGTGGTGAGGACTAAAAAAAAAAGAAGCTGGAAAGATAATGATGTCCACAGCCTTTACAGGCAGAAGAAAACAGACGGTGAGAGAGGGAAAACATGGCATTCCATCAAAACTTGACATGTTGGCTAGTATACAGAATGGTAGGGAAAAATTTTACTTTCAAATACTCTTTGGTTTTGACCACCATAGTACTTTTCGCCTTTTTACGCAATAGCAAAGCCTATGTTAGGCAACTATAGTGCTTCTGATAGGAAGTATAAATGACAGTGAAGTTTAGAAAACCCTTGATTATGCTATATTAATTCCGTAAAATTATCTTAGTCAATTGTATGGGTAAAAGAAAAATAAACATAATTAAGATAGTCAGTGAGTCACAGTCAGAAATTACAACTATTGAATCCATTAGGTAGCAAGTTCCAATAACTCTTTTTGTAACCATCTAGGTGTTTGCAGTTCATTTAGCTATGATTACTGTCATTGATCATTATCTTAGCAGGGATAATTACATTAAAAGGATGATCTCTTTCTGTGATGAATATATTTTTCTTTGTACTACTCAAGAACTGGATGTTTATTTGTCAAGAAGGTATTTTTAATACAAGTAAAGAAACAAAAATTATAATATCACTTTAAATGTATGATATGTAATGTGTCATTTTACCTTGAAAAAAACACGATTGTCATTGTAAGGTAGTTGTGAAACAGTAGATGAATAATTTCAGCTGTCTGAACTAACATAAAAATCTTCATTGAAATTAATTTGTACAGCTTCTTCTGTCCCTCATCAATTATTTGGCCAGCCTAGGCTTTATAGTTTGTACATCTTTAAACACCTGAGCTTGCTACTAATGCCTGCTACTAATTCTCTGATTTGGCAAGAATGGACGTATTCCTGGGGGCATGTCATAGGTGCAATATCCAGTCCTTTTCCCTTGATTACCATACCAAGTCAAACATCTTCAATAGATATAAGATACTTAAAATGATGATGGTTTTTGTAGTCATTGTTTTATGAAGTAAATAAGATATACGGAAAATAGATGCCTGGCTCAATTGAGGACAAAACCAAAAGACTTCAAACCTTTAAAGTACTGCACTATAAAGGATTCATTTATCAAAATGAATGATGCTTTCCAACTGGGTAACTACAGCAGCAATTATCTGGTAGATATGGAAAAATACTTTCCATGCTAACCCAAGCTATGTATAAGAGGACTGATAGAGTTAAACTCTGCCAAGTCAGAAGCAGCAAAGGTGAAAATGTTCTTGTATGCAGCAATGTTAAAATTGGGAGGTTGTGGGTAGGATATGAATCCCTGAAATGTTAGAACTAAATTAAGATTCACTAAATATGAACCTTGCTAGTTACTGCGTCACCTATGTGCTTTTTTCAGAGAGTGTCAGAAATTAAAGACTTGGGATCACTGATAGGGTAGAAAAACTGATTAACTCCTTCACTTATGACTCTATGCAATTAAATGTGTATGTGTGGAATGTTGAAAAAACACTCTTAATGATTCTCATAGTTTATTTTACTAGCCTGGAGACTGTGGTTTATTAAAAAATACTGAAAAGGCTCATATTTTGTTTTTTGTTTCTTCTTAGTAAATTGGAAGTCTGATTCTTTTATTTCTGGAAGGTGAAATATTAATAGAATGCTAGAAACTATGAAGCTGTTTACAGGAAAAATTCCCACACATAAATGTGAGTACTCACAACTTAATTTTAATATCATAATATGATCTCACACATCTCCAAGATGTACAGTTAGGAAGTACATTTTTTGTACTTAGCTTTCTTATTTAGGAACTGTTGACCCTTTAAATAGGAAGCTGCTACAAATAAGTGCTGCCAGATCTGATACCTATCTTGAAATTTGTCACAGTGCAGTCAGGGAAGGGGAGAACTATCTGTAGTGTTGTGAGGTGGGGAAAACACTTAGGAGAAACGGTCATTTCTGTTTTTTACCAGATTCCCCTGACACTCTGCTACTGCTGTGCTTGTAAACATAGCACAGTCATTTTTTCAGTGCTTTGTTTTTTTTAGTCTTCTTAACCCTTGGAGGTGGTGACCCTGGACTTTTTCTTACTATAGGATCTAGGCAACAAAGCTACTCTGTTAAGTTTTGCTTGAGGTCCAGTTATCCAAAGTGAGCAATCTTTATGGTATTTCTTTATTTCTCTCCCTTCCCAACCAGTTCTTCTTTTTCTCCAGATGAGATTTTCGTGCCTTTGTAGTTGTTCTCCAAACCTTTGGCACCTGGCACCCTGACAATAAGCTTCGCTGACCTCAAACTTTTGGTTTGAGCTTAAAACATTTGTGGTATTTTAGAGGCCCTCAGGCTGCTTAATGCTGCAGCTGAGCAATAACTTTGAATACAGCAGGGGAACAACAACAATTTGTATATTGTTTAGGCAGGATGTGAAGAACATCACTGGATTCACTGGTGTCTGAAGCTGCCTGAAAATACGGAATGTGTTTTTTTTATGATTGTGAGTTTTATGTTCACATGACAGAGTAAGTGTATGCACATTCCGTAGTGTGATGCATAGCCAGAACAGAAAGCTCAGATTTGTCAGCCTTCCGCTGCTGGTGGGTAACTCTGGCAGTACAGGTTGTTCCAGACACGGATGGGGAACTGAAATATGAGGAAAACTTGTGGATCTGTTAAAGAAGAACTTCCTTTGGAATTAATTGAGGCTAAGGGCAAGACTGAAAAGAGTTGAGATAGATAAAACACTCCATCCAGATGCTTCACCCTCCCAACTGATTTGCCCATTTATATTCCTTTTCTTATGCATACATGTCAATGGACTTAAATGACAATTGCAAGATTGCCATCAGACAATTTGGAAGAGGAAGATGCTAACACTTTCTCATGTGAGAGAAATCAGGGTTTTTCTGTTTTGTATCTAGGCAATTGCCTCTTTCCTGTCTCTAAGTTCTAATGAGAATGTAGTTTTTACCTTATTTAGAAATAACATGGGTAGCACACCAGTTGCATGCTCACAGCTGTTTACCTACCATGAATTACTGCATGTTTAGATTCCAGCCAGTGAAATCCTTTTGTGGCTAAAATAGAGTCCAAATGGCACAGTGGAGGTGTGAAGTACTTGGCCTCATCTAAGGCATTGACCACATGCATAGACACAAGGAGCAGTGATGGCATTTTTGTTGAGAATTTTTTATATCTTTAGATTTGTGCCCCTCTGGGATTTTTATTTAAGGGCTGAACTGCATTTCCAAGAAACTCCTATGATAAATCCACATTCTCTTGTTTGGTTTCTGACCAATGATGTTAGAAAATCAAAGGTAAATTTCAAGGTGTGTTGACAGAAAGAGACTTTTGAAGGAGAAGAAGCTCCTTACTGCAGGTCCAGTCAATATTGATGGAACGAATACTGTAGCCTCAGCGTACCGAGTCAGAGGAACTCTGCATTTTTGTTTGTTTGTGTAAGTCTTTTCTCTCAGGCTTTTTGAAGAATTGCAAAACCATGCTAGGATGTTGAGAAGCTTTTGTCATATGCCTGTATGGTCACATATGCCTCGATAGGAAACTAAATTACAGTGATTAGAAGTTGAAGGAAAAGTGTGTTTCAGCAGACATCTCAATAGCTGGAATAGTTTGGAACATTTTAAGGGAAGCTGAGCTAAAAAGTTTTGAGAGCAAAAAGCACATCATGACAAAGAAAGCTGGGGTGATGAGTGAAGCTGTACTGGAGCCACCTTAGACTAATGGACACCAGGGAATGCAATATGCAAATTGTCCACAGCAGCATGGTAAGCCCTAAAGAATGAGAGTATGAATAAGCTTAGCTTTGCTGGCACAACCAGTTGCATGGCTGCATTGTGAATAGTAGCAGGAATTGAAAATTGAATTAGAAGAGAACCGAGATGAGGAGTCTGTGTGGGTGTTTCTGTGTCAACAATCTAACTTCTTTATTTGATATAGGCTGAGGGAATAAAAGGTGGCAGCGGGTGCTTAGAGCTGAAGAGGAACAGGGTTGAACTACGGTTGCTCATGAACATATAATAGTGTGAGCTATGAGTAAGGACAAGAATGGGAAACTGGAGCTAAGAACAAGTAGAGAGTCGGAGTGAGTAGCCTTCACAGTAGTACTTCAGCTGGTTTTTTTGTTGCTGTTTCTTTTTTTAAATTGTCATTCAAAGGGGGCAGCTGTGTGTGGTTAACCTAGCCAGTAGGGTTGCTTGTATGTTAAGTACCAGCAATGCAAAAGACAAGTTTGTTCTACAGGAAACTTGCTGTAACATCTCATTAAAGCACTAGCAAAATCTTCTCTGGTTTATTAGGCAGATTTGTTGCTGTTTCACCATAGGGATCTAAGCTTGAATCTTAGGTATATTTATGTTCAGGTTGTGCAAACAGCAATGTTGGATATCGGGGGACTCCTGTAATTGCTTATGTTAGCACAGCTGTCTTGTCCCCAGCTGGCAAGCACTAGTATCCTGACCCAGTGCATTGCACTGTGTTGTCAAGATTCAAAGTGCTTAAATTTTTATTTGGAAAATGAGTAGTCATAGGAATGAGAGGCCTGCTGGTTTGTACCGGACAGTTTCCACCATGCTCATTATGCAGCTTTGGGAGTGCTAGCATCCATGTATGCTGAAAAAACACCCTGGCACAGTTTGGCTTTTTTAAAGAAGACTCCCCAGTGCCAGTAGTTCTAAATCCTTATATTGCATGGGAACAGATGGAAATCATTCACACATCTGAGCAGCAAAAATCTCAAAATGGACTGGGCACAGTGGCTGACATTTGGCTGGGTCTTTGTTGTTTTCATTACTAGTTGATTTCCAAGGCAAAGTCCATATTGTCAGGCATCTGCACTCAGTGGGCATAAAACTACGCTGTGCAAAAAGAAAAAAGTCAGAACACCTGATACAACAGTAACTTCTTCCAGTAGGAATAGTAGCATGTCATCAGCACTTCTGAACAACGTGTAAAAAAAGCACTGTTTTCTGGAAAACTTGTTCACTGGTTCAGAAGTTCAGTAGTAAGATACATCCTGGGGCTGCTGCTTACAGCTTCCTTTGTAGCCAGCCTTTAATTCTACATTTGAATTGAAAAATATGAACTGATGGAACTGAGATGTGGATTCCATCCAGCATGGCCACTATTGCCTTCTAAATACATTATCTGTGAAAGAAACCTTGCCAAACATTATCCTGTTTTGCTTGCGTGCAGACCAAGAAATAACTGTTTTCTTGGTTATGTGAAAATGCTTTTTAAGGGCTCACCTTTCATAGTAACTGATGTATTTGATAGGTATAATGATGAACTATAGAATGAGATTGGGGTAGATGCTGGAAGGATCTGATTAGAGGCAAGCACAAAAGGGATGAAGGCCTCATGATCATGTTTTATGAAAGTAACCTTACTAAGTGAACCGAAGGATACTGTGTTTCAGAGCGCTTGGGAACACTTCCAGAGGTAGTTTTTTTATCACCTGGAACTGAAATTGGGAAAATTTCTTGCACGAACTTTGTTGTAATGTGCAGTGGTTTTTAGTACTTTGTGCTTTCCGTACCCAAAGAGCATGCTTCTTAGATAAGTAAATGCTCATTACAGCTTGCTCACTAACTGCTAATAGGTATCAGAAGAAGCCAAACACATCTAAGTCTAAAATATAGAAGAATTCAAAATGCGGAAACTATGTTTCAGTTTTGGACCCTTTTGTGACTGTCTTTTATTTTCCTTTTTTTGTATCCACTTCTTCTTGCCTGTGTTGTGCATGGGAGGTGTGCTCAATTCATGAACTCTTATTTTTAATTTTAATTATTTTTTAATTTTTTAATTATTTTTTAATTTTAATTATTTTTAAATTATGTAGCTAACTTGGGGAATAAAGGCACTTGTGAATGCCACTGATGTGAATTTATAGGTACGTTATTGCTTGTTGTTCAAAACTATATTTACCAGCTCTTTTTTTATGTCCAAAATACATTTCAAACGCACATGTCCATCTTTGGTTGAAATAACACCTGATCCAAAAAAGCTGTCTTCAGTAGGCAACAAAAAGCTTAGTAGTTAGTTATCTAGCTTTGAATTGTATTATAGACTTGTTTTGGACAATACATCATCTAATTCAAGGTCAATAGTATTCTCTAAGTAGTTGGTATAGTTGCTAAAGCATTTAGTAGTTTATAAAATTATTCAATTAATGTGAAATTTCCATTAGAAATCCCTCAGGCAGAGGTTCTTAAAAGAATCTCCAAAAGGTTTTACATATTCCAGAAACATCTGTCAGAGATAGCTTTTGGACTATAGCAAAGACTAAGGAAATCAAGACTGGTTGACATCCAGTGGGTCATTTTAAAACCTGGTGTTTATATAACAACTCCCACTGATTGCAATGGATTTTAATTAGGACCTTTAAGAATTAAAATAGAGGGATAAAGGAGAATATTTGGTTCATGATGAAAATATCAGTAAAGAAAAAAGAGAATGAGTACAATGTACATTTAGAAATGCCTGTGTCCAGGGCCGTTTGTTCAGACAAAGAAATAGTAACACCAACCAGAATGAAGAAGCAGATGAATTATTCTATAAGCAGCTAGGAGAAGTACCATGATAGGTAGCCCTTGTTCTTGTTCAACCTACTGGGTGTCTGCTGGACATAGGAAAAAGAAACAACATAGGAGGTTCCTGGAGTGTGTAGAAGATTAATTCCTGGCACAGCTGGTGAGGGAGCCAACTAGGAATAGGGCTCTGCTGGATCCATTGTTCATGATCAGAGGAGGACTTGTTACTTATGTGATGATTGGAGGCTGTCTTGGGTGTAGGAATGATGAAATGATACAATTTTTGATTCTTGGAGAAGTAAACAGGGGAGTCAACAGAACTGCCACCTTAGGCTTCCAGACAGAAGACTTTGTGTTGTTTAGGAGAGTGGTCAGCAGAGTCCCCTGGGAGGCAGTCTTGAAGGGTGAGGGAGTCCAGGAAAGTTCAACATTCTTCAAGGAGGAAGTCTTAAAAGTGCAGTAGCAGGCTGTACCCATGTGCTGAAAGACAGGCTGGTAGGGAAAAAGACTACTGAATAGAGAGCATTGCCTGAAGCTCAAGAAAAGGAAGAGTTTATCACCTCTGGAAGAAGAAGCAGGCAACTCAGGAGGACTACAAAAGTGTTGTGAGGTTATACAGGGAGAAAATTAGAAGGGCCAGAGACCACCAAGAACTTAAGGTGGCACGTGCCGTACATGACAGCAAAAAATGTTTCTATAAATATATTAGCAGCAAAAGCGAGGCTAAGGTGAATCTTCATTCTATGTTGTATGTGGGGGTAAAATTAGTGACAAAGGATGAGGAAAAGGGTGAAATACTTAATGCTTTCTTCGCTTCAGTCTTTAATAGACTGGTTGTTCTCTGGGTACTCAGCCCCCATGAACTGGCAGTCAGACACAGAATGCAGAATGAAACCCCAATAATCCAAGGGGACATGATAAGCAACCTATTACACCACCTAGACTCACAAAAGTGTACAGGGCCAGATATGATCCCCCCAAGTGTACTGAAGGAACTGGTGGAAGTGCTCAATAAGCCACCTTCCATCACTTATCAGCACTCCTGGCTAAACAGGGAGGTCCCAGTTGACTGGAAATTAGCAAATGTGATGTTTACCTACAAGAAGGGCCAGAAGGAGGATCAAGGAAACTGGCCTGTCAGTCTGACTTTGGTGCAGGGGAAGCTTGTGGAGCAGACCACATTTAGTGCCATCATGCACCAGATAGAGGATAACCAGATGATGAGACTCAGTCATCATGGGTTTATGAAAGGCATGTCCTGCCAAACTAACCTCGTCTCCTATTCTATGACAAGTTTACCCATTTAGTAGATGAGGGAAAGCTTGTGCATGTCGTCTACTTAGAGCTTAGCAAAGCCTTTGACACTGCTTCCCACAGAATTATCCTGAATAAAATGGCTACTAGTGGTTTGGATGAGTGCACTCTTCACTGGGTGAAAAACTGGATGATCAGGCCCAAAGAGTGGTGATGAATGGAGTTAAATCCAGTCGGTGGCCGGTCACAAGTGTTTTTCCCCAGGGCTCGGAGTTGATGCCAGTTCTGTTTAATATCTTTGTCAACAACTGGACAACAAGTCTTATGAGGAGCAGCTGACGGAACTGGGGTTGTTTGGCCTGGAGAAAAGAAGGCTGAGGGGAGACCTTGTTGCTCTTTACAACTAACCAAAGAGGTGTTTTTTAGCGAGGTGGGTGTTGGTTTCTTCTCCCAAGTTACAAGTGATAGGACAAAAAGAAATGGCCTCAAGTTGCACTAGAGGAGGTTTAGACTAGAAAGGAAATAATTCTTTACCGAAAGGGTGGTCAACCATTGGAACAGGCTGCCCAAGGAAATTGTTGAGTCACCATCCTTGAAGGTATTTAAAAGACATGTAGGTATGGCACTTAGGGTCATGGTTTACTGCTGAATTTTGCGGTGTTATGCTTACAGTTGGATTTGATGACCTTAAAGGTCTTTTTCAACCTAAACAATTCTGTGATTCTGTAATTTTATGAAAAATGTTAGGCCTGAAAATAAACCTCTAATTTACATATTCTTGAAATCTTACTCTTGTAATGTGTATTTTTATCTGCATCAGGATGAGATTTAGCAATTCCATAATTTTGATTTACTGATAGTAACCTAAGAAAACTTTCCTTTAAATTTGTGCAGCCTTAATTGTGTTTTCCAGGTGTGTTGTATAGTATTGGGCGACAGTGACTGTTGTGCAGGAATCTGGCATGATAACTCTCTACGGGGAGCTGGGTTCCTGCAGAAGACACCTCCCTGTCCCTTGCTTTCACAGGGGCTCTGCACAGCAGCAAGCAGTGGTGACTCTGGTTTAATCCATGCTGCAGTTGAAGCTGAGTGATTCTTGCCTGCATTATGGTACTCTGGGTCACTGAATGTTTCCAGGTGTTTCATTTGCAAAAAGGTTAAGCAAAGCAATGTAGCTGGGCTGTTATTTTTTATTATTATTTCTTCTGGCAAGAAGATGAATGGCAATTGTTTGAAAGATGCTGGAAGTTGCATCTTTTTTTGGTTGGAAGATCCTTCCCTGCTTTTTTTCTAGATATTACAAACTCTCAAATCTGAATGTATGTGTAAAAAAAAAAAGAGGTTGTTATTGGTAGAATTCTCAAAAGCATAATCAGCGTAGCCAGACCTTTACTTATTAGCTGTTTCTGTTCTGCCAATATATGTTAATATGGTAAATTTTCATCCAAATGTCCCACATGCAGACCATTTGGCTTGTATAATTCAGTGAAACCCATCTATTATATAAAAATTGTAAATCATCAACAATAACTCTGTCATCTGGGGCAACTGAAAAATACGTACTTGATTTTTTATTCAGCAGGAGGTTATTATAATGGTGCTTTAGTGCACTGCGAATATAGTTCGCTCACTCTACATAATTTTTTTATTAATTGCATTAATTAGTATATTTTTAATTTTAAAGCATAAAATACTTCTCATTCCAGGCTCTGAATACTTCTATACAATTTAAACGTATCATAAAATTTCATGATAGTCTGTCTACCAATTTAACTTCAATTATATAGAAATATGCATAGGCAAATATAATAAAATAGACCCATTTCCAGAGCAGTCATAAACAACCTTCTTATCCATCATTATGCTCTTCCCCAAATACCAGAAGGAAAGATTGCATGTGGATATGCTAAGAAACCAGTAACTACTAATAATATTAGGAGCAGGTTGAGGAAGGGTAAACTTGTGAATCTGTTAACACGAATGTCACAGCATCTGCTGACTTTCCTGGGATCGGGATTTTAGCCTTCAGTGAATGACATAATCAACACAAACTTTTGATTTAATGAGGCACTGTTTTAAAGCTTTATTTTTGTCTACATTCTGCCAACATTCTCTAAATAATTGTTTTCAAGTCCTTCATTTTTGTCATTACTCTTACAAAAGTAAAAGCTACATTTTCTGATGGGGAAAATGGGGAGACTTCAGGAGAGTTTTGATAATTTATGAAGAAAATAATGCTTGGTCTTCAGAAGAAATGGTAGTAAATTCATTGCAGGTAAGATATGCTGGTGTGTATATATATGTATTATGCATAATTTTTATATATACAAGTACAATACAGATCATATATGATTGATACATATATATATAAAATTATTCAACCTCAGTTACTCACTTCAGTTATTAAGTCTTAATGACTGCAACTCCTGGATTTAGCAAGATCTAAATGTCTTTATATATTAAATCTGAAGTATATTTATAGAGATTGATTTAAAAAATTTGTCTGGAAGTAACACTGAATATTTGTGCATGTAAATAAATATAAGAGATCTTAACCGTGTTGAATTACCCAGTACATTGGATTTTTGTCTGTTTTTATGCCTGCAATGCTAGTGAAATATTTGGGGTTTTGTTTGTTATTTAGTTAGTTTGTTTGTTTGTTTTTGTCAGAGTTCCCGAAGACTTTAAATTAGTTGTTTTTGACAAGCTAACACTTGTAAAAAATGTACAGGTCTGCTGCAGATGTATACAGCATAGGAACCCCTTCCTTTGATGAGAACTGCAGTGATTAAGGAAAGCACTACATCTCCAGAGAGTAGCCCTCTAGCTAACTTCTCAGTAAATATATCCGTTAAAAGCTGGCATACAATATGCAGAAAAGATTTAAAGAATTATACCAAAAGACTGTCTGCGATTTCAGTGTTTCCCAGAGGGCAATTATTTGATGGCATTAACGATCTCATGTAGAGAAATCTGTGTCTAATCATTCTCTGTCCCTGCATGACTCTGTGCTGTATGACATCCTGCAGTATGTATTACTACATATGTACTCTAGCGTATTCAATAGCTGGCAAAATACTTGAGCAGGTTATTTACTTTGAAGAAGTTATGACTACTTCCGTACTTCAATTCCTGATGAAAGGAACAACAGTAATTTTCCAAATTTTTAATCTTGAGATTACCCTGATACTTGATATGTTGAAGTTTATAGTCTTAAAATCACTGCAAATATGCTTTCTTGTACAGTGGTGACAGTTCGTTACCTTTTCAAACTTAGTTAGAAAACCATGACCAAAGAAATGAGTCTGAAGTAGTGCTAACTCAAGCTGGTCTAAATCTGGAAAAAGAAAGAGAAGAAAATCTTGGAGGACAACACAGGTCCCGCTGCCTCACAGGATAATGTGTACGGCAATCGGGTGGGCATAAAAATTAAGAATTATTCTTTCCTTCCTTTAAACTAAACAACAGAAAAAAATTGTACCAGTAAAACATGAAGATAACCCTCGTCCCATCCACTCTGTTCTGCCTCTATAGATTGTGCCCGTTTGAGGGGTCCAGCCTAGAAAGGAGAACCCTTCTGCTGCCCTTATCAAGTTGAGGAATCATTCCTTAAGCCAACGTTCATCATATGCAGGTTTTTGGTGCTACTAAGGAGTGTCTTCTGCCCATCCAGGTCTTGTAAATGTCACTATAGTTCCTTACAGATACTTTCAGCAATTTTTAAGTTTATCATTTGCTTGTATTCTGTTTTGGAACAGAGATAGGTATAAGAAGCAGATGTTTTCAGTGACATTTTAGTTTGTTTCTAGTTTGCTATTGGATGAGTATCTCTGCATCATCTGTTCAAGCTCCTTGAATTTTTAGAAAGCATTGCAACAGCAAATAGTTTAAAGTAAAAAAACTCTCTATTTGCTGGATTTTGCATACAGTTTTTAAAAACAGAAATTAAATCAGTGTGGTGACCACCTACTACTGTAAACTCCCTCTTACAATTTCCTTGGTTTATTATTATGTTAATATACTTCAGGCTATGATTTTTCAGTGTTCTCAGACTTACCAGGAAACTATGAATGTGTTATAGAGATGGCTTATACTTTCTCTCACACTTTATAATAAAATGAGTGGCATTCAGAAAGTGTGCATAGAAGGGAGTAAGGAAGGCATTTTATTTATCCTACTAGTTATTTTAATCACTTATTTTTTTAAAAAATTATTAATATGAACAAACTGAATAATCTCTTAAGTAGTTGTACATACAATTTCAACGTTGTATATCAAATATACACAAGAGGTGAATTTATTCTTCTGCTGTGTTAGTGTTCAATTAAATAATCTGGCCTTCATGGCATGAGAATAAATGTAGCATCTCATTTCTGGCCAAAGTCATTTTAGAATAAAGATACATGGGCAAATGACAGAATCTTTATTTTCCCAACCCTGAAATCAACTGGTTTGTTTGTGAAGAAATAATCTTTCTCTGATCTTTTACCGAGTCTTACTTTGATACAATCATAAAAGCAGTGTACTCCATGATATTTTCAGTTGTGCCTCATTAAATGTTTTAGTCTATTAATGCAAAACTAATCTAATTATAACTGAGCTGCATTTTCTGGAAATCATTTCGTGTACCTATTCACAGCATCCATAACATTAGCTTCAAACCTTTTTATAAGGTAATTTTTGTGTCAGAGTAGAGGGATAGGTAATTAGAAACTGGTCTAGTAAGCATTGTGTCATACTATTTTCAATAGTGTAAGAACGATACCTGAAGGTGTAATTGCCCTTAGGTTTTTATGGATTCTTTTAAGATCAAAGCTATCAATTATGGGAGACAAAGACATTTAGACAATAAGAACAAGTGTATACATCAAGCAAAGTCAGGCAAAGATAAACCTGAAATTACTTCAGCTAGCTAGAGGAAACTTTTAATGTTTATACTAATATATTACTTTAAAATCATTTTAAAAGAAACCATAAAATTATGGAGAAAGAGTGTTTCTATGAGATGATTATACAAAGCTAGATTGCATCTCTGAAACACTATGTCAGCTTGTATTGCTGTTAGATTTGGTTTCTGACTGCATAACTAGTCAAAAATTCACCTCTGTAAATGTAGAGTCTTTCTAGGCAAGTATAATCCCATACTATGTAAATTAAGCTTTATGTAAAATAATCGGAATTCATTTGCATGAAACTCACGATTAAGATATTTGTTTGTAATAAGAAATTAATAAAGAAGATGAATACAATCAAAAGTTTCTGGTTTTATGATAAAATAATCAGTTTATGTTAAAATAATCAGTCTTTTTTAAAAGAAAAAAAATAAGAAAAAATCCCCTTTATTTTTGTTTAAAAACTGTTTAAAAACACTTCCTGTGTTGTAATGAGTTTGCAGTAATAGAGAATTTTTCTTAATCTTTATATAGTAAAAGATTTTATATTAAAAATAAAGTTAATGTGTTTTCTGGAAATATTAAGTGCTAAAATAAAATTTAGTACCATAAATATTTCATTTTTTGTACAAAATAATGAAATAGCGATGTGGTTTTGGTTTATATAAGTTGAAATACTCTTTTTTTGCAATTGAATCCTTTGTGTTTTCAGTCAAAAGAATATTCACTCTCATCATTCTAAAAAATTGATTTTTTTAACATTCGACGTCAGTTTTTTATGCAGGAACTATATATGAATCTGCAACATAACTATACCCATGCTATCATGTGTTTGATTAAAATTATGTTACTCATATGAAATTGACTTAATTATCTTTTGTAATAGCTCCTTCTAATACATTTAGGGGGGAGGAATTATAATTATAATGTTTGGATACCACAGCTAGGAATTTCGCTTAAAGTATCAAGTAAAGTAACTTTCGGTAATAACAGCTCCTTGAATAACAGCCACCAGTTCTCTGTGTTGGGGAGCAGACCACGTATTCTAATTTATACAACCACTGTTTGAGATCAAGGCAGAGAAACATTTCTTTACTTTTTACCTTCTACGGGCAGGTGTGACAAGTGACCCTCTGGTGATTCTAGCGAGTCCTCCACTGAGGTTATTTTAGAAACAGGTGGCTGTATAGGTATCTCCATAAATATTACAGTGTTTGAAGAACCATAAGGATTCTCAGGAACTTGCACTCTTACAGTATAACCAAGCTATAAACTCAAAGTCCTCGGTTATACACAGTATGCTTTACCTTGCTGTGCTCCATACAAAGGAGGCAGGTAGTTTAAATTCTTACTTCTCTGAAAA